>JAURVB010013391.1:0-103384 GCA_033002965.1 Piper betle | reverse complement strand
AAAACATACATTACTTCTTCACAGCCGGATAACTTGTTGTCCCATCCCTAATCTCATTCATTTATTTTATAAAAAAATGTTTTACTGACGTTGTGTTTTTGCATTCTTCGCTCACATTCAATAAAGTATATAATTTTTTTTTCATCAATCGTCTACTAAATTTAGGTGTAGAACAGCAGGATTCTTACTTATTAAATGATGCAAACTCAACTCTTTTTTACTATCAAATCAAGTGAAAATAAAAAATGACTGTTGAATGATTGATGATTATGCTGGTGTGAAATTGCCAGTTTGGTCAATTCCGCTTGTTCTACTAGGAACAGCAAGTTATGACCGGTAACCAGAAGCTGCCGGGCAACCGGCCCCTCCACCGCTGTGTCCGGGACCATTACCAACCCAACAAATCCAACACGCAAACGAACCTTCGACGCCACGTGCTTGTTACAGACCCTATATTCACGCCGCTTGCCGCTCGGACAAACCGACAAAATCTTCCAGTCCGATTCCTACTCTTCAATTTACCATACTACCCCGACGCCTGTGCTGCTCTTTTCAGATCTAACCCGAATCATTATTGGCTGCATAAAAATTTGTATTTGGCGAACAATTCTGATTTGTGAAAATAATTTGAACTATTAATATTTTAAAAAATATATTTTAATTGTCTATTGTATAACAGATTATTACGAGAAAATAAAGATAATATGGAATGGCCTCTTCCTTCTCAACTGCTCGTCCATATCTATATTATCACGAATGGCCACATAAACTGTATTTTATGTTCTTTTCTCATAAAAATAAAAAAATTAATAATTTGAAGATTAAAGAATGGGGTGGAATTGAAGGCAGCGTTATTAGGGCATGTACTTGAAACAATATTTATCTTTTAAAAATCTTGGTAATCAGATGTAAATAAACGGGATTTTTGTATATTGGAAAGAAAGAAAATAGGCATAATAAGAATAGAGGGTAGACTAGAGGACGAGGGAGACGAGTTGGGAAGGGTTCCACCGCCACGTACGAGCCTCGTCTGAATGTTCCACAAGTCCACACCTTGTTGAAGAGTGGAGAGTACATCTCCCCTGTTCCCAACTCCAAGGAAGAGCCCGCCCTCCCCCACCCCCTTTGACCATCAAACTTCTTTTTCGCCGTTTTTGCGTTGGGCTTGCTTGTAGGCAAGTACCACCTTCCTCCCCTTTTCTTCAATTTCGTTGATTCCTATTTTGTTCCCCTTTCCCTTCCTTCCCTCCTACTCTTTCTCTCTTGGGTTCCTCCATTTTTTTGGTCATTCTTCTCTCTTCCATTGGTATACTTCATAGCACTAAAGAAGAAGTTGTAAGAAGTTGAAGCGTCGGGCATGGCTGTCGCAGCAATAGCTTTCTACTCCTCCTCCGACTTCGAAATCATTTCCCGCACAACTCCCTCTCCCTCATCTCTGCCCAAGCCCTTCATCGGTGGCCTCTCCTCCCTCTTATCTTCTTCTCCATCTTCTACCTTTGCGTGTAAGGAAGAGACCAGGGATCAACCGGCGGGAGCCTATGCAACCTCCTACATGTCCCTCAGCTCGTCCTTCAAGCGCAAGGATGTTTCCAGTCCGGTGTCCATCTTGCAAGGCCCTGCCTCTTCCAGCAGCCCACCTGCGGGGTTCTCTGGCCAAGGAAGTGGCGGTCACCTTCAATTTTCTCCTAATTCTAGGTGTCGTCGGGGCCACCTCCTCAAGGGGTTTGCTCCCAATGCTCTGAGGTCTTACATGGACTCACCTGTGTGTATGGTGGAAGGCTTCGCTCCAACCTCAAAGGTGGATTCTTCTAATGCCGACAACGCCTGCACGCTCTACGCCCAGGAGTTGCTAGAAGAAGCCCAATCAAGGCATCGGATTTTCAATCAGAAATTTGTTATCAGCGCATTCTACACAGCAGAAAGAGCCCACAGAGGACAGGTAAGTTGTAGCGTCCTAGTTAGTTCCCTCCTCGATCGTCTCTGGGTAATCAAGGATTGTAGATTTGTTGACAAGGAAATTGAAGTGGTTTCTTCTTTTGATTTAGTTCCGGGCAAGCGGGGATCCGTACTTGCGCCATTGCTTGGAGACGGCGATTCTTTTAGCCAACATTGGGGCTAACTCCACAGTTGTAGCTGCCGGTCTTCTTCACGACACTCTTGACGATGCTTATATCGATTATGATCATCTCTCGCAATTGTTCGGGGTTGCGGTTGCTGATTTAGTAGTAGGGGTATGATTTTGATGCCCTCTTTTTTTTGGCTCTATATCTGATATCCAATTCTTCCATATAGTTATTTACTATGTAAACGTGGTTGGGTATAGCAGGTGTCCAAGCTTAGTCAGTTGAGCAAGCTTGCTCGGGAGAATGACACAGCAAACAAAATGGCCGAAGCAGATCGTCTTCACACGATGTTTCTTGCCATGGCCGATTCCCGGGCTGTCCTTGTAAAGCTGGCGGACAGGCTTCACAATATGATGACTCTGGAATCTCTTCCCTTTGCCAAACAGCAGAGATTTGCCAAAGAGAGTTTGGAGATCTTTGCCCCGCTCGCCAATCGACTGGGCATCTCCTGTTGGAAGGAGCAGATTGAGAGTTTGTGCTTCAAGCACCTTGATCCGGAAAGGCATCAAGAGCTTTCCATGAAACTTGTTAACTGCTTTGATAATGTGATGATTAGCTCGGCCATTGAGAAGCTTGGGAAGCCCTCAAGAGTGAAGGTGTGTCGTCTTATGTGCTATCTGGAAGGCACAAGAGCTTGTATAGCATTCACCGCAAAGATGATGAAGTATGCACCGCTTAAACATGTGATTTCTTTCACTATATCATTATAAAATAATATCTTTTGAGGAAGAAAGCTAGATTGCCTTAGTATTTTTTTCATTCATCTCGATTTGGAAGTTGCAATCTCCGAATTGAAATTCTGCTTGCTTCATACTTACATGGATGATCATTCATTTGCAGGAAAAAGTTGAATATGGATGAAATCTATGACCTTCATGGGCTGAGGTTGATTGTTGAGAATGAGGAAGATTGCTATAAATCTTTGGGCATTGTTCATCGCTTGTGGTCCAAAATCCCTGGGAAGCTCAAAGATTACATATCTCATCCAAAATTTAATGGGTAGGAAGCCGTAATTCATCAAAGCGCATAAAACATTTCATACACTATACAACGTATATGCCTCTTCTCTTAACTGTAACACAATGAGCCCACTGATTGCAGGTATCAGTCACTTCACACCGTTGTGATGAGCGAAGACATCGTACCAATTGAAGTTCAAATCAGAACCAAAGACATGCATTCACAAGCAGAATATGGATTTGCTGCTCACTGGAGATACAAGGAAGGAGACAGCAAACATTCCTCAAACGTGCTGAATCTCGTAGAATGGGCTCGATGGATTGTAACATGGAACTGTAAAACAGTGAACATAGATAAAGCATCATCTCATGGCATCGACAATCCGTCAAGCTGGTCTCAGTTCCCATTCCCTTCCCGTTCCTATCGCTGCCCATTTTTCGCCTTCGCTTCACTCTGAGCAAGAAGAGGACGACCCCATCTTTGTCATTATGATCGAAAATGATAAGGTACTAACTTGCCCACATGTTCTTTGAGTTCAGTGAATGATAGCTTTAGTATATTTTTTCATCTGGCATGTGCCAAGAATTGTTTGAACACATCATCGTATCTGTATGGTCAATGGTTGAATCTATATAATATAATCGGTTGGCCTTGTGTCTTCAGATGTCCGTTCAGGAGTTCCCTCCCTGTTCAACCGTCAAAGATGTCACGATGAAGTTTGGAAGTGATGATTCGAGATGGTCACCGTCTGAGCTTTTATTGAAAGAAAGGCTGAGACCGCGGTTAAACTATGAACCAGTGACCGATCTCAACCAAAAATTGAGAACTGGGGATATTGTCGAACTTGAACCAGCCATACCCGACAAGTCCTTGAAGGAATGCAGAAAGGAGATTCAAAGAATGTACGACGGTAATCGAACAGTTGCACAGCAAATCGCATAGAATTTGAGCCTCCACAAAGAGCCTTCCCACTATTCGTCCATTTCCTTCCCCCTCCGTCTCAATCTCTTACTAGAACGCTTGCTAGGATCACATCATTTTATATACACATTTGTGCTGATGTAGCTTCAAATTAGCAATCCACAAAATTAATCAGTTCATTCTTTCGACTGATTGGTCATGTGTAATGAGGAATATAGCTTGTAGCCTTGAACCATTGTATCATACACAAGCGGACTCCACTTTAAGTACTCGGTGGACAAGCTCAAATTAATCATGTACAATCTATTGAATTCAACCTGTCAGTGTGCTATTTATCGCGTTAGAGTTAATGTAAGTATTTTAAATAATATACCAAAATGCTTTAGAAATTTTCATTCCAACTTCTTAACAAAGAATTTAAACTAGAAAACTTTATATATGAAGTTACAAACATGACGTTCTGACATTCCTTGCGTTATATTAGACATACATCAGGAACACTACCTCAAATGGTTAACTATCAACTCTTCTTCATTTAACGCAAAAGTTGATTCTGTTTGCGAAGAGGCTTGCAACATTACCTAGGATTTTACCAGGTCTTCAGACTCGCACATTTAGACAAGAACTATGGCAACGAAACATGTTAAACTTCTCATCATTTCGTTTTGTTTCATCATTCAACTGCTGTACAAGTTCAACATATATACAATGCTATCTTCCACCACTCTCCAACGTTCGCCAACAAAAAGAATGGTTACAAAGACATGCCAGTGCAAGATGCCTTCAGACAGACAGCCTCAGCCCAAGGCCAGAAATTTGTGTGGATAGTTGTTTCAATAATCTGGAATTTCTCAGTCTTACTTTCAAGCTTCTTCTGACCAGGATGACTTCTCAGCATAGATATCTTTCTCTGCATATCCACATTTGATAACCGCTCTGCTTCTAGTGCTCTCTCAAGCTTCATAGGTTTACAACATAAGACTCATCAAAACGATCAAATCAAAGAAGTTTTCATATTGTTAAATAGTAATATAAACATACCTTAGCAGCTCACGTTCTCCATTCTCCCAATATAGCTCTTAATCTTTCATTCTCCTCAAATATACTGCACATACATGGACAACATCCTAAAATCATCAACTTCTGGAATTAACTAATTCCAGTTGTTATGAAAATTTTTCAAACCAATTAAAGAGTAAATTATCACAGCATAGTTAAAATACATAAAAGAAGACATGATATTGGCAACAAAAGATGGCACGTTAACCTCACCAACAATGAGCTCAACTTTATGATCGAAGACAAACAAGAATATCTTATGAAAACACACCTGATTATTTGTTGTCTGAATTCGTTGAATTTCAGAGTCCCGTTCGGCAATTAAGTTTTGAGCAAGGTGCAGCTCAGGCTGCACCTGATTCATCTGCAAACACGTTTTGTTTTAAAGTTTAATTTTCATTTTTCCTAATATATATATATAGAGAGAGAGAGAAGAATGATAGGGTGAGAACTTAGGAATTGGATAGGAATTAATGGTGATAATAACCTCCAAAGCAAAAGCAAGATCACCGTTGATCTATATCTTAACGGTCTGACGATCTATACCTAAGTTTTCAAGTTCTCACCCTATCATTCATATATATATATATATATATATAATATATATATATATTGGGTGAATTAATACCGTAAACATCACAAACATGTGTGTCACACAAGTATTCCAAGCCAGAATTTCAGCTCACAACTATTAAGGGTTGCTTGATGTGTAAATTATAACGCAAGTATACATGCCGAATTAAATAATAAAAGTGATAAAAAAATATTGTCCCACGAGGAATTATGACTAGAAGTTTTCAATTACCAAAACTAATTTAATTAATTATACTTAAATAGAAATAGATTAAAAGAGTGATTCAATTGTGGATTAAAACTAAACTAATCTAAATTATAATATTTAAATCAAATATTAATTTAAGGATGACAAACTTAGGATTTCAATTTCACTTAGTACTTTATATGATTAAAGTTATAACTTCTATGCATGAATTGTATATTTGGATTATTAACCACATGAATTAATTATTTATGACATCTCTTAGATTCACCATAAACTTATCACTCGCAGCCAACTCCTATACCTGTATGAAATTGTATATGCAAAATGATATTTTAAGTTCTATCCTTAACAGTTACTCAAGACATATGAATATATCTCTATTTCATATATGAATCACCTAACATAGCTGAACAAAAGCTATTTTATTCAATGACAAATTTAATTTTTCTTCTCTAGACAAGATCAAATCATTAGACCAATCAATAAGTGATCAGACTAATGATAGCATTAATGAATATAATAAAATAGATAATCCAACATCACAATCAAATAGATAAAAATTAATAATCTTTATTAAACCATGCACTAGATGTCATTGAAAATCCTACAAAAGAATTTACTCCATAGAATATGCGATTAAACTTAAGAAATTTATATGTGACATGAAAGACATTATTTAATTACAAAGAAACTAAATTAAAATTAAAAAACGGCTTCTTCGTCTGATCCAACATCTTCGTCTTCCTTCTCTCGTTATTTGTGTCGTCCTTTAGCCGTCTAATGTTGTTCTCCTTAGTTGAAACCCTAATTAAGTTTATAAAAGATCTACCCAAATATTTTAAATGGGGTCCACCAGGATCTCCAAAAATACTAGAAAAATCAAGTTTTTCGCCGCCGCCGCTCGAGTGTTCACTATTTAGGCGTTCGAGCGCTCAATTCTCGGCCATAACACTATCTTAACAGAAAGGCCAACACTTGAGCACTCTATTCCTGGTGCTCGAGCACTCGCTACAGTTTCTATATTATACTTTTGGTCTAATTTCACCTCAAATTGATTTTGGATTGACTTTTAATTTTTATACTTTGATAAAACAATATTAATTAGTATTTTTTACACCAAAATTATAATAATTTTTCGCATTATTAAGAATATCTAATAAGCTTTTAAACTAATAAAATTAAAATATAAATAACTCAAAATATGATAAAAATTAATATAAAATATAAAAAATAATACTTCTTTTACTAGGTTATCAGCGCATGGCAGTATGGTACCAAGTCAAGTCAAGGGACCTCCACCAAAGAGTGCATCATATTCTTTTGTCCCAGAGAAGTGTAATGCACGCAGTAAATAAAAAGTGGGTTCATCCCCCAAGATGCACACAGTACACTGTGGGGCTCTCACACTCTCGCAATTTTGTTTCACCCTCCCAAGTCCCAACATTAGCAATTGAAAAATGGTATGAAAATAATTAATTATAACACAGGAACGAAAAAACACAATACACATTCTAAGAGTTCAGAATTTTTCCATCCATCATAATAATTTCATCCACACACCCTAAAACGTAGAAAAAAATGAAACAGTAAATTAGTACTTATAATTGCTTAAGATAAATCAAATTTCAAGTGTCATATTGAATTTCTACCTTTTCAGAATTTTCCATCCATCATAATAATTTTATCTACACCCTAAAACCTAGAGAAAAAAAAGAGACAGTTAAGAGGTTCGGGCCATTCCCCTTCCCAAAGTATGCCAAGTTATGTGTAAATTTAGTACTTATAATTGTTTAACATTAATCAAATTTCAAGTTTAAAATTGAATTTCTACCTTTCCAAGGAAAATTTTTAGCTACTTTTATAACTCCGAAGGCCAGATAGGATTAAAACAGTTTGATATTAATTTCTTCATTTTTTAAAAATCTTTTCAAGAACTACTAAAACTTAAATGGGTGCATAGGATTTGTGGTTACCTAAGAAAGCACAACTATAACTGTCCAAAATCCCGTCTAGTTCTTGTAAGTTTTCAATTACATAAATTAATTTTGATAAAGCTAGTTGTTGGTTGCCACGGGCGGCACCCAAATCCCGTCTTGTCAAGCATTTTGTCCGAGTTAAAAAAATTCTCTTATTTAGACATCAAACTCCTGTCATCAAATTTACCTTCTACCAATAGATCCAACACTGCAATAGTCAGTTTTTCCGAATAAAGAACTATTACGACTAGTATGATGATAGCCACCCATCTCTTTTTAACAAAAATTCATTTTCAAAATTTAATACTTCGAAAATAAGTACATATTTTCTTCGCTTTAAATCCTGATGAAGAGTTAATTACGATGGACTTGGGTCTAATGAGCTTTCTAAACGAGACTTGCAATAAGTGTTATGAGCTTCTTTTAATCCAAAAGTTAGCTTTTGGATTAATAGATGCCATAACACTTATTGCAAGTCCAGTTTATAAGCCCATTAGACCCAATAATGATATTAGAGTCTAATTAGCTTAGTGTTACCTCGAGTCAGCCTAAATTGAGTCTTCTAGAACTTTACTATGTGGTGAGAGAGAGAGATGATTTAGGTGGGTTAATCCAAATTGGAGTCTTCTGAAACTTCACTATAACATGTGAGCCTTGTATATGGTGAGGGAAATGATTCAGGTGATATAATGTGTGAGGGAGAGAATTGTTAGGTTTATCCCGCATCATGTATAGGTGTGACTGGTGACTTGTATATAGGCTAACGAGGAAGCCTTATTCCTTAAGCTAATTTTTGGATTAAGAGAGGCCCATAATACTTATTGCAAATCCCGTTTAGAAAGCCTATTGGACCCAATAGTGGTATCAGAGCCCGGTTGGCTTAGTGTTGCCTTGGGCCAGCCTGAATTGGAGTCTCTTAGAACTTCACTATGTGGTGAGAGGGAGATGATTCGGGTGGGCTAGTCCGAATTGGAGTCTTCTAGAACTTTACTATAATATGTGGGCCTTGCATATGGTGAGGGAGAGATGATTCGGGTGATATGACGTGTGAAGGGGAGAATTATTGGGTTTATCCTACATCATGTATAGATGTGACTGGTGACTTGTATATAGGTTAATGAGAAAGCCTTATTACTTAAGCTAGCTTTTAGATTAAGAGGTCCATCCCATTTGAAGAAGCCTATTGGACCCAATAATAGTATCAGAGCCTGGTTGGTTTAGTATTGCCTTGGGCTAGCCCAAATTGGAGTCTCCTGAAACTTCACCATGTGGTGAGGGGAGATGAAATATGGGCTTTGTATGTGGTGAATGAGAGATGATTCGGGTGATATGATGTGTGAGGGTAAGAATTGTTGAGTTTATCCCACATCATATATAGAGATGACTAGCGACTTATATATTGGCTAATGAAAAAACTTATTTTTTAAACAAACTTTTGGATTAAGAGAAACGTATGATACTTATTGTAAGTGTAAAACCCGTGATTCGAGTCAGGGTTTTACGTTACCGAACCAGTCGGTTCGACCGTTGGTTCGAGTCGAGTCAGTTTCATGAACCGCGTGCTGAGTCGAGACCAGCCGTGAGTTATGAGCGATGAGAGTCAGGTGTACCTGAATATATGATGATAACGTCGAGAAGATGGTGAGATACGAGTTATCTGAATATATGAAAGTATGCAGTATTTTTTTTCTTTTTATATGTTTGATCGTAGAAATAGTTTTAGGCCGAATAACGCGTTAGGACGCGTTGGATTATATTCGGGTGGGTTATTAGTTATAGAGCATGTCATTTGGATGTTGTTGTGTTTGTTTTATTTTATGGAATTTTTCCATATTTTTCTAGATTTTTTTAGAATTTATTACGAACTAGTTATTATTTTGACTCGAGTCGGAATCGAGTCAATACTAAATTACGAAACTGCCATTGACAACATCTTCTTCTCCCTCCCGACCCTTCTTCCACCCAAACCCTCGCCGCCACTGTGGTGCGCTGCCGCCGCCGCCGCCGACGCCGTGCTGCCGCCGATCGTCGCCGCCCCGCCCCGTCGTGCCGTCGCCGTGCCGCCACGACCCACCCCGGCCACCGTCTCGCCGCCACGACGCCGGAAATCGACCCACGAAACCACCTCGGCCGCCGCCACTTCGGGCCGGATTCCGCCGCCGTCCGGGCCGCTCCGCCGCCGGTGTGACCCCGACGAGCACCCTCTCGCCGTCGCCGACATTTCCCCCACCATCCCGAGCGCCGTCGAGGCCGGCCGGAGCCCCGATCGGAGCACGCCGCCGCCGCCGCCCATTTTCGACGCCGCCGTTGACGGCCATCGCCGCCTCGGCTACCCTGTTTGACACCACCATTGGACCGAGCTCGTCGAGCTGGTGCCGATAGACCCCCTGATTGCCCCGTCCCAAATCATCGCCGGAAAACCGTCGGAATCCGCCGGAAAACCGCCGACACTCGCCGGAAAACCGCCGGAACCGCCGGAAATTGGATTTGTGGGAAATTCGCCGGATCATCCGCCGAACGCACCCGGTCCAATCTGATCGGACTTCGGACGCCGCTAGGTGCCGAATTCGAGTTTCGAGCCACGAAACGGAAACCCTAGCCGTCGCCGATTTTCGACGACGCGAGGTATAATTTATTTTAATTTAATTATTTGAAAGTTTTGATTATTAGAATTGCATGCTAGGATTGGTGAATTGTGTGTTATAATAATATATATAAATGTAGATTTGATTAAGGATAAAAATATGAAATTTGTTTGATTGTGTGGTGTTAAAAATAGAAGTTATGAAACTAATTAGGGTTATTAAGTAATAATCATGATCTAATGCAAACTAGCTTAAGTAGACTCGCTAGAATTGATATAGGTTGATGTGTGTTGATTGACGTGTGATTGTGTTGATTGTGTGTGTATGCTATAGGATATGTGATTCATCATGCGGGCGTTAGTTTTTAGCTTGATTGTGTAGGTACGGTGTAGGAGCTCGCCGCCTAGGCGCGTGGACCCGTTTGGAGCTTCTACCAGGTCCGTTTAGGACTCGTTCTCTGATTTACGCTACTCTCTTGTGTATTTGATTTATTATGTGCAGGACGAGTTAAGTGGCGTTTTATCGAATCCCACTTAACTCGGGCCATTTAGCCAACGATTTTCCGGATTAATAACCCTCGAGGATGAGATCCCTCGAGTTTGTTTTCGAACTTCAGATCCAGCTCACGTTGCCTTCGGGCCTATTGTATAAATCCCAACCCAGACCTATATATATGTATAGTTTTCGTGTTTTGGTGAGAGACTGAATGAGGGAAATCCGACTACCGTGCTACGCGAGCGGGCACGTGTGTGTCGACAGTGGGCTCTGGAATGGTGTGCGGGCCGTTTCATTCCCGAGGGATCCTGACAACTCCACCTTTGAGTTCCTCAAACCCGGAGAAGTGTGGAGGTTCACGGGTACTGCATTGCAGCGCATGTCTAGACTTGTGGTTTCAAAGGGTACTGAAGGCGACTGCCTGAGAGTACTCGGCCTTCGTGCTCAAGGCCAGGAGTAATATGGAAGGTGCAGAGGGCGGAAAGGAATGAGATTTGACGCGAGAAGCAATAGAGAAATGGCCGAGGCATGAGAATGTGAAAGATAGGGGGACGCTGTCGACCCGAGGGCGACGGCTCCCGTATGTGCCCTGATGAGAGTTCTTGAGGAAGTATATGGTTTTCATTCAACAGGAGAGTTTGCTCTCCTGTGCCAGATTGATATTAGTTATTTTCCGGGCCGGTAACACTCGTTACTGACGGTTTTTCTATATATATGTAGGTGAGGAATGCGAGCGATGAAAGCTGTCGGGACTGCGGAGGAGCAGCACGGAACCGCGCACACATGTACCTGCCGCGTGTAACGTATAATGACGGTGTGTTATTGCTACGTGAATGATAATTTTGATGTGTTTGTTTAGATAAATTGCTTGTTTTGAAATGAATGGATAAATGTGAATGAGTAGTGAGTTTGGAGTTCAGGCTCGGTTCAATTGAAACGAAGGAGATAATGATGAATGCTACGATAGATTATCATGTTTTACCGTATTTTCATAAAATAGTATATATTTTCTTTTGGTTTCTCATTTATTATTTTATCTTGTCTTTGCTTGCACGTCATGGCATGTATGTAGGACTCCGTTAGAACCCACGCATCCCATCCATGCATTTCATGTTTGCATCTCCATCTTAAAACGCCGAGAGTAGATCCTGGACGGCTTAACCGAACCCAGTAGATTAGCGAACAGTTCGGTCGCCGGTGACATTCCCGGGTCGGTTCGCGGGTGAGCCGAAACGGGGTGTTACAGTAAGTCCCGTTTGAAAAGCCATTGTACCTAACAAATCATACGCTCGAGAGAAAAGGCAGGTAGATAATAAAACGGTTCATTTTTTTTACCCATAAATTATTAATCAATATTTAGTTTTCTTTCGAGAGGGAAGACAAGCATGATGCATTTTTGCAAGAAAGAGATGGCAGTGGGTGTAGTAGCTAGGAAGTTCATCCACGCCAAGATACCGTCAACATGTTCAACCCCTGGTGCTTAAATTATATATCACAAAATCTATGACGTGTCCCTGTTCTTCGCCAACAACAGAATCGGGATAAATCCCGGGACAACCCGCTCGTATTTGTCTCTCTCTCTCCCAAATTCCCAATACATCGCCTCCGTCCCATCAATAACCTTACCAAGCCTGCGGGCGTGGTGATAAAGGGATACTCAATCAATGTGAGGAAGACGAGCAATCAATTGACGGCCGGTGATCCATTACTCCATGTTCTGAGTCGGGCCCCTAGCATGTGATTTGCATGAACTTCGATTTTGAGATTGGGGCAAATCTTCTTTGAATCTGATCTTCTGGGTGATCCGGCATACAACATGGCCGTCTCTTGTTGCAGCCTTGTCGCATTCTACACCCTCTTCCTCCGCCGTGCATTCCGTGCTGCCGGACTCGCCCCGAAGGTGATCATTGTCGACCACAAGACAACCCTCCACTGTTGGGTCCCTGAATTCCCCGACGAGGGCAAGCCCGCGGTGGTGCTCGTCCACGGCTTCGGCCCCTCGGCCGAGTACCAGTGGCGCCGGCAGGTCAAGTACCTGAGCAAGTTCTTCAACCTATACGTGCCGGACCTCGTCTTCTTCGGCGAGTCGACGACTACGTCGTCGGAGCGGTCGGAGGTGTTCCAGGCCAAGTGCGTCGTGGGGCTGATGGAGCGTCTCGGGGTGGGCCGGTTCTCTGTGGTCGGCACCAGCTACGGCGGGTTCGTTGCCTATCACATGGCGAAGAACCACGGCGAGAGGTTGGAGAAGGTGGTTGTGGCGAGCTCGGCGCCGAACCGGCGGCGGATGGACAACATGAGGGTTCTGGAGAGGGCAAAGGCGGCGGCGATCGAAAATCTAATGCTGCCCTCCACCGCGAAGCAACTAAGGATGCTTATGAGCTTGTCGTTCTACAAGCCGCCGTCTTTCATGCCGGACTTCTTACTCAACGATATCATCAATGTGAGTGCATGCTTCCTTTCCTAGTTCCTTTCTCAAAGGCCATTATTTCTCAGAGTCGTGGAAGAAAACTTGGTGTTCACCTTGGCATGCAGAACTTTCTTAATAAGAACAGAGAAGAGAAGATAGAGCTTCTCTATGGACTTACTCTTGGAATAGACGACAACGTTCAAATTTCTCCCCTTCCACAGGTAATGGATGCATTGCAGCAAATTAATGTAATCGCCTCATCGGTGATACTACTTATCGTGCGGCGGTTGTAAACTAAATTGTTGTTCTTGCCAATTTTCTGTTTGTTTTATGTTCCTTGATCGCAGGAAGTGTTGATTGTTTGGGGCGAGTATGACCAAATTTTTCCCTTGGATAAGGCCAATGAACTGAAAAGGTATGCGTTCTCATTTTCTGCTGACATATTTCATGTTATGACTTATGAGATGAGATACCTAATAAATGTGTTGGAGGACTTTCAACTGCACTGCAGCCAATAATCCATTGACAATTTGGTGGGAAGTGGGTGTAGAATTCAATAGGAGCCTAGCATTTACTTGAGAGACTAATTCACAGTAATGTGTATGGGTGGGTAATTAGGTATCGTTCTAATACGCAATAAACTTTTTTATTTATTTAAATACCTCAGAAACTATTGACATGACTATATATTGACATCAATCACTGATGCGCTGTCTCCTCATTTTCCACTTTCATACGTGAATGTCTGTTTTATACGCCCGGATAGTAAGAAATTTAATTGTTGTTCCTATTTCAACCGCGCCTACTAATGAATAAATGATTTCATAACATCGTCACGTTACTTGTCCCGAGTATCTGACACCTTATTTTCCCCCGTGATACAGCTTGCTTGGGGAGAATGCTCAAATGGAGGTGATGAGAAAAACATCTCACGTTCCTCAGATTGAGAATCCAAAGCTGTTTAACGACATCGTGAAGAATTTCTTGATGAGCAATTCTGCATCGTCCTCGCGCTAGTTTGCTTCCAAAGTGATTGGGAAAACAAGTGCCATAGGTATTTAGAAGGGTTACAATCTTCTTAGAATTTAAATTGATAAAGTTAGATCAATAAAGATTAATCGTTCTAATTAATTGGGATCTTTGAATTATTACGAGTGTAACTATTAGTGACTATGTAACTCAATTGGCTGATTAACCTGACCTTTTGGGAAGTAGGCTGCACCTTCTTCATAAAGTTTCCCTGTTTTCCGTCAACACATTGATTCTATGGGAGCATTTGCTTAACTTGCAAATAAGATGTTTTGATGATGTTGTTTGTTCGCGTTTTTACGTACCCAGGTTAAGTGTGAGTAGTACTTTTAAGTGATCAACATGATCGATCCTTAACAAGCCCAACAGTTATCTTTCTCATTAGAAGAGCATGCTCAGCATTTGAAGTATTTCAACTCACGTTTATCCACTTAAAAGTTGTGATTCATTTTCTTGGAACTTTTGTAAATCTTAGAAAAGAGGCGAGTACAATTGTAAGAAATGTAGGCATTGGTCAAGTATTTGTTTAAGCAGCCTTTCAATCACCAATAGATCAAGGACGCGGAGTCGGACTCCTAATTAAAAATCTGGAATCAAAATGGAACTAGCCATGATTCCAGTGCACCGCAGGCATTGCATTGTATGTACATCAAATATAAATAAAAAAAGAAATTATTAAAGTATTGTTTGTATTTGTTGGAAATTTTTGTAAAGAAATAAAAGGGACGAAAGTGGGACCTTTATTGTTTAATAATAATATTTCATTATGGGCTCTGTTATAATTTTATTAATTGAAAAGATTTTACAGTAAAATTTTATTGTTATCGAAGTTGTAGAATGAAGGTAAATTTAAAGGGTGTGCCCTCTAAAGTGGATGGTGGATGCTATCCGATTGGCAGTACCGGTATGATCTTTCAAATCTTGAAAATCACAGTGGACACTTACGTACGAGAGGAAGACCAATTTGGTTCCCATTGATATTTCCCATAATAATCAATTTTCTAGTTCTAGAGAAACTTAAGACTTCAAAAACTAAATAACGTGGAAGGCAGGAGTTGTGTGAGCTAATGACTTGAATACATTCTCCTAATAGTTCAATGCCATTAGCTTCATTTTTTTTAACAATATATTTTTAATATTATAATATCTTTTTTTGAAAAAAATCGAAGCAAAGGCTACATTTTTAATATTATATTGTACTTTTTTTAAACAAATAATATGTTTTAATTAAGTATAATTGTAGGAACGTAGTTCAACATTAAAATGAAGTTTGGTCTATGTACAATTACGTATACAAATATTACATGTGTTATGAAACCCACTTGAAGAATAATGAAATGTTATTAACCCTCAAATTATGTACAAGGGGAGTACATACACAAGCTCCTGAGATGCAATACCAAGGAGTCACGTTTAATTCGAAAAGAATACCCAGACATGAGAAATGGTAAAAGAATTTATTAGAATTTATGAAAAAATTTCTTCACATCTTCCAAATGCCTCCATCACCACGTATAGATGATAGGGCCTCCTCCCATGAAGCCAACCTTGGATTGACAAAATCATTAAGAATTGACACAACAGAAAGAAGTCATCTCAAAAAAAGAATAAAGGAAAAGAGAGTTCATTGTTCTCGAGTATTTTGTAGTATAATAATAAAGAAGTGAAGTGTTTTTTGTAGTATTTTGTAGTTGTCTTATGTTGACAATTGTAACATTGGCTTCAATAGCAAGGGCGCCTTGGGTGAACCCTCCCCTCAATCTCATCATCTATTTGCACTCACGTCACAACCGTCTACCGTGTGAGGATGCGCGGAAAATTTTTTGCATTAACATATTGGGGACTTAACTTGGAACCGTAGAAAGGTTGCAGCGTTGTTGAAGTCGTATGAAAATTTTCCTATTAACAACAAGAACTCTTATCACATGAAGCATGATGAAGAAGAAGACCACTACTTCTCCCTGCTCCATGTCCTTCATTTTATGTGGACTCTTCGAAGACGGTGAATGTGATGATCGAGCAACAGGAAGGAGCCTAAGCCTTTAAAGATGTATGCAAACTCCAAAATTGGGTCAAACAAGTCCTCTCTTTCATTCCATGCCTCCCACCCGACCTCTACCCCTGATTGTCAGCCTTTCTAACTCCTTGACGTCATATCCCTATTCGATGCCTTTTCCACTAGCTTGGGTCAGGTATGGGTGCTACGGATGTCCACCATGCCCACCCCCATACCCAATGTCTTGGCCGGAAGCTTTCCTGCTTATCAGTTTTGCGTCCACACACAACCACAACCATAGGCTCAAAGCTCATCAAATGTCTCTGACATTTTTAAAAAGAGATATGAAAAGATCATGACCAAAATCAAGGCTTTAAAAGAGAAAATAGAAGTAGATGAAGCAAAAAGTGCAACAAAGCATCGAGTACCTCCGCCAAAAGAAACAACTCATACCCCCAAATGGTGCAAGGATCGTTTTCCTAGAGCATCGACCAGTTCTATCATTGGACCCTAGACTTGTGCTTTCCTCGGAGCGTTGTCTGGTGGAATGAACACCAGTCGTGAAGATTAAAATGAGTCAGCACTTCTTGTCATCAAACAATCAACACCTATTCTTCCACAGGAGGATCTAGTTCCACCACCAACAATATCATATGTTCCTGTTTTCGATGTTGTATATTTAAATTAACCAAATCATACCTTTAAAGAGAATCATCAAAGTAAAACTTTTTTCTTCTTCGTATTAAATCATTAAAAAAAGAATTTAATAATATAAACATACCTAAATCCATAGAAACAAAATGATTATTGACTTCTTGATCTTCTAAATTCAACACCGGTTTTCTAAAACTAAAATTTTTGGATGATAGGATATTGGAAAGAAAAATTACGGACGAATTTGGGGACTATAACAGTATTTATCCTTATTTTTCATAATCCTAATTTAACCTATCATAAATTAGAAATTAAGAAAATTATATATATATATATATATATATATATATCCACACTTATCTATCTTAAATATTAATGGCTCATTAATCTTAATTTTAATAGATTAATTTAATTTATGTCAAACCTTAATAAGAACATATGATACAATTATATATACATATATATATATATACGTCTAAAATCTAATAATTTTCCACTTGGGCTATATATATAAAGATAATTATATATCATTGTATAACTTTATGAGCTCGAAAATAATATACGCTATTATTCCAAAAATAACAATATCGTCCATTAATTATGTTAATATAGGATCAAGGCAATTTTGTTATATATATTGTAACTAAATCCATCCATGGTCACTAGGGTTGCTGATTGAGCAAGCCAGCTCACGAACATTTGGTATTTGACTCGGCTCAACTCAACTCCAAACTCGACATTTAAATACTCAAACTCGAACTTGAATCCTATGAATCGAGCTTGAGCAAGGCAGTGTTCGACTCGACTCGATTCTGATTATAACTCAAACTCGATTTAAAATCGACTCGTAGCTCGACTCGAACTCAACTCGATAATATAATATAATAATATACGTAATATCATTTATCTATTTAAAATACATTTAAAATTATAAATAAATATTATTATTGACTACGTACTAAATAAGGGTGGTGGTGAAGATGTTTTTTTATTTTTTGTTTTTTTAATTTTTATTAAATCTAGGTCGTTCTTGTAATCGAATGATCTAGATTAAAGTTTGAGACAGAAACATTATCTACCCCTCCCTAAGATAATATATATATATATATATATATATATATATTAATAAGTTTAATATAGCTAGTTATATTTATTTATATATAATAAAATAACAAAGTAGCATCAATATAAGGATAGCTCAATTGGGAGAGCGTCATCCTAAAGACCTAAAGGCGATTCTATTCTATGCGTATAGCTACTAGTGGGTGAAAGACAAGTAGGTGATTGAGGACCTACGGTGATTTAAGTTAGGGGTCTTGTCAAAACAAGATAGATGGAGAGGCTTCAGGGGCGATTGAGTGAAGGTCACTCACGAATAATAGGTACCCCCACCCCAAGCAAAGTTAGTGAGCTATGTAATAGGTGACTATTTCATGCGGTTAAGGGGGCACTTGAGTCAGCCGCCAGCAGCCGGCTGTGTCTTGCCCCTATCCAATTTTTGGGCCAATCCCCCTTCATACTACCCAAAAATGAGATTCTTGCCGAATCCGAGTTTGCTACTCCAACCAATACAAAACTCATACCTATTCTGTTTAGTACTTCAGGTGCTTCTGTAGTGTATAATGTCAATCCTGTAGCGGATCAATTCCAACGAGCTTTTAAAACTAGTACTTTTTTATTTGGATGCTACTACCGTACTATCAAGGGGATTAGCCACGAAAGGAATCTACCTGGCAATAGATCATTTAGATTCAACGTCAACTATGCTCCAACCCAGGATCGTTGGAGAGGAACATTATGAAACTGCACAAAGGAGGCTCGAGAGGGGGTGGTTTACCTTGTGGCAGATGTCAAAGGTTCAAGTCCGCTTATCTCTAGCTCGTGACCTTAGTTGATACAAAGGTATATATATGATAGCACCCAATTTTTCTGATTCGGCAATTCGATATATGATCTCTCATTCATGGCATTGATAAGATCCTTCTATTTAGTAGCACCTTAGGATGACATAGCCTTAACGTTAATGGCGGGGTTCAAATCCACGCTCATCGTATTATCATTTTTTGTTGGATACATGTACAAGAAAATAAAAATTGTAATTGGTATTTGGGCCTAATTGAGCGTAATTGGTATTTGGGGCCTAAAGATCCCAAACGTCATTAGCTTTTATGGACTTTATCTCTTCGTTCATGGTATTAATCCACTTTTGAGAATTAGAATTTTCATGGCCTGATGAAAGTTGATTGGATCATCTTCCATCATTCCAATGTTATCCTCATGTTCTTGGAGAAAGATGATATAGTCATTTAGAATTGCATTTCTCCTTTCTCTTGTGGATCTTCTCAATGGCATTTGCTCTTA
This sequence comes from Piper betle, assembly GCA_033002965.1. Lineage (NCBI taxonomy): Eukaryota > Viridiplantae > Streptophyta > Magnoliopsida > Piperales > Piperaceae > Piper > Piper betle. Next base: position 84,037 of record JAURVB010013391.1, on the reverse strand, counting down.
AGGCGGTTGAGTTTCCTCTTCAGGTATAACTTGATGATTGTGATTAGGGAGATTCTCTACATTGTCTTGTAATTCTGGTATTATTTCTTGAATAATATCATAAATATGATCTTGATTATTGTCAAGAATAATCATGGGAAGAGAAACAATTTCTTCTTCAAAGACAAAGTCTCTAACTTCATTTTCCCTCCAAAATCAACATCCTCAAAGAACTAGGTATTTCCAATCTCAAAGAATGACCTTATTATGGGATCATAAAACTTATACAATTTAGACCATTCAGACTACCCAACAAAATAACTGCGAACTGCTCTAGAGTCCAGTTTCCTTTCATTTAGCCTATAAGGCCTTGCTTCTACTAGATAACCCCAAATGCATAAATACTTAATACTGGGCTATTTTTCAATCTACAATTCATAAGGGGTCTTAACTGTTACCTTTGTTGGTACTCTATTAAGAATATATACTGCTGTCATTAGCACCTTACCTCAAAGTGAATCAGGTAAAGTAGTATAAGCAATCATACTTCTCACCATGTCCTTTAATATTCGTTTTATCTCTCAACAACATCATTCATGCTAGGAATACTTGGCATTGTGTATTGTGGAACGATTCCGTGCTCTTTTAGGAGTTTGGCAAATGGTCCTTCACGTTGTATACTAGATCTATTATATCTACCATTGTATTCACAACCACGGTTAGATCTAATAACCTTAATAGTATTGTCAAATTGGTTCTCAACTTCAGCCTTATATACCTTCAACATGACCAATGCTTAAGACTTCTCATGAATGAGATAAAAGTAATCATAACGAGAATAATCGTCTATGAAAATAATAAAATATTATCGACCATTTCAATAAGCCATAAAAATGACCTACAAATGTCTGTATATATTAGTTCTAAGATGCTTGAAGATCTCTTAAAAATATAAGGATTTGTTTATTTTCTCTTAATGTACTCAGCACAGACTTGAAAATCTGATAAATTAAGATAATCAAGAATTCCATTTGACAAAAGTGTTTCAATTCTTTATTTAGAAATATGTCCTAAACACTTGTGTTAGAGTAAAATAGAATTCTCATTAGTTAATTTTCTTTTCGTATCACGTAAACCTACATGCAAAGTTTCATTAAAAGATGCAATAGTATCAAGTAAATGTAGATTATTATAAAAAGACAAGGAACCCGCACCCACAATATTTGAATTTAGAAAAAAAACTAAACTGATTATTTCTAAATGAACATGAGTAACCAAATTTGTCCAACATAAAAATAGAAACCAAATTTTATCTAAAAGACGTTATTACATATATCACTTTCAATTCAAATAATACCATGTCTTCAATAATAATCTAAAAGTCCCTATTGCTTCAATTACAACTGTTTTGCCATCACCCACATAAATAAATTTTTTAGCATTATTTGGCGTTTGGCAACTTAGGCAACCCTACATTGACACACTTTTGTGAATAGTAGCACCCGAATCTAACCACTAAATGTGTATTGGCACTGAAGCTAAATTAACTTCAGAACAAACAAAATTAAAAATAAACCTTTCTTTGTATGCCAAGCGTGATATTTAGTACATTCCTTCTTTATATGTGTAGGTTTACCACAAAAAAAATAGCAAGAAGTCTGATTTTCTTTCTTTTGATGTTGCTTGTGAGAACCATTACCAACTTCCTTAGCCTTCTTTCCTTTCTTATTTTTATCCTGATAGATACTAGCCAAGTGAGCACTTTCAGCTTGTTCTTGCTTCAACCTTCCTTCTTCTTAGACACAATAAAAAATGAGCTCATTAAGAGTCCATTTGTTCCTTAGCCCTCTTTCCTTTCTTATTTTTATCCTGATAGATACTAGCCAAGTGAGCACTTTCAGTCTGTTCTTGCTTCAACCTTCCTTCTTCTTAGACACAATAAAAAATGAGCTCATTAAGAGTCCATTTGTCCCTTTGGCAGTTGTAACTCACCTTGAATTGACTCAATTGTGTCGAAAGAAAAATTAAAGCTAAATGCACAAGCAAATCCTCAGATAATTCTAACGTTAGTACATTTAGTTTTGAATCAATATTTGATATCTTTAAGATGTACTTTCTTATGCTCGTTTTGCCTTTAAACTTCATTAAAATCATGTTTGATAAAAGCGTATTTCTTTCATCCTTATCATTTTTTACAAAAAGCTTTTCAATTTCTTTAACAAACTCAGTGGCAGTAGTAACCTTCTCTAGCATATTGCCCCTAAGGTCTCTAGAATCTCATGCTTCATGATCATAAGACTCATATGATTTGAACGTTTCCACTTCTCAATGTTTTGTTTTTCCTCAATGGAACTTTTGTCCGTAAGCGAAATAGGTTGTTCAGTCTTTAACGCAAGGTCAAGATCCATGTAACAAAGAACGATCATCGCACTCTCTTTCCAATCCTTAAAATTATCTTTAAGCATTAGAACTGAATTGATATTGGCAGAAATCATAGAAGAAGATTGATTAACTTAAAATAGAACAAAATAACATGCACATAATAAGATGAATAATTCAAACAATTATAAATTTCATCAAAAGATACCTAGCACAACATTAATATTTAGTCTTTGGACATGAATATTAATTTATAAGTGGTACTCTTAGTGCAGTAATCAAATATGGATAATAAATCCTATCAAATAATAAATTTATATTTGGACTAATTTATTATTTACATGGAATCTTGATAATTATACTGTATTTATTACCACAAATGTGTATATAACGGTGTCAAATATTAGCTTTCCTTTAGGCCTATTAATATTCACATGAATCATATTCACATAACCGTCTTAATATTTTAAAATAGATTAATTTCTACAAAAGAGGGTACTTTGGTAATATATTGTAACAATTAATAAATTCTAAAATATTAATTATAATTGAATCATAATTTAAATTTAATAATCCTAAACATAAATAACATAAAACTAAAAAGATTATAAAAATATCTTTATTTAGAAATTTCTGAAATTATAACCTTTTTTCCTTTTGTTACTTTTTTTCCTCATTTGATATTTTACTAAATGAGGACCTTGATTTGAGAATAAATATCCTATATACAAATTTTTTGTATTTTATTTTCCCACATTTGTAAAAATTACAATAACTAGTGTCGAATTTTGGGGTACTCCTAATGGGTTGAAGACTATATTAATTTGTTCTCTCTTACAAACTAGTATTATTTTGGGATCCTGAATCATTAGATCTAGATATTATATAGAACTAGACAGTTCTAATAAGATTTTATTTTGAGATCTATCTTTTTTTGAATTTTGATCGAAAATTAAACACAAATCAAATTAATCCTCAGTGATCTAATATGAAAATGCTCTGATACCACTTGTTATATATTTAACTTAACCAAATTATATAGATAAAAAAACATCACAATAAAACCTTCTTTTTCTTCTCATTCATATTAAATCATCAAGAAAATAAAATTTAATAATAGAAGTGTAACTGAATCCATAAAAGCAAAACGATTCTTCACTTCTTTAAGTTGTGATCTACTAAATTCAAACTGGTTCTCCACAACTAAAGTTTTTGAATGATGGGATACCAGAAAGAAAAACCACTAGCGAATTTGGGGACCATAACCATATTTATCTTTATTTTTTATAATTCTAATTTAACTCATCATAAATTAAAAATTACAAAAATTATATCTAAATATATTTATCCATATTTATCTTAAATGTTAATAACTCATTAATCTTAACTTTAATAAATCAATTTAATTTAGACCAAAACTTTAACTAATATCATATACATATAATTATATATATATATATATACATATATATATATATATATATATATATGCCATGAGGTATTTGTTGTTCAGACACATATATTCCCTTTATGCTAGAAGAACTTTCATTTGAATCTGGAGTTTTAGATCTATAAGACACACTAGGTCTATTAAAAATAATTTCTACATTTCCATTTGAAGTTTCAATTATTTGTTCAGTAGTTCTTTTTATAACTTTAGGAGGTACTATATTATCTAATTTCCAAGAATCCGATAATGTAATTTCATTCTATGTAATAGTCTTGGGAATAGTTATATTACTTTTATCAATATCTATTTGAAATAGAGTTGTTTTACCTTTGTGACTTTCTATTCTAAAATTTGGGTTAATAGTATTTAACCTTGTGTTTGAATATTTAAAGCTAAAGTATCTTGGATATTAGGGTCAAAAAGACTTATTGAATAATTTGAGTAACAATTAAAATATACAGGGCCATTATCTAAGGTAGATTCTATAATACATAATAATGAATCACTAAACTTATTATGTTTTTTATCTCTTAAACATAATAATAAAGAGGTATTTAGTCCATCCCTGGTTAATGGTTTTATTGCTACTTGAATCAAACCTAGATGTATATATTTATACTTTGTTCTTAATTCATCTAGTAATTTGGATTTTAATAAAGTAATAGTTTCTGTCATATTTTCAACATTAATACTTTGTTCAAAAGTTTTTATTATATATGGCTGTTTAAATTCTACTATACCTTTATTATATACAGAACTGGGGTGAACTTTAGGAAGAGTCCATTTATTTAACTTCTATTCAATGTTCTTATAAATGATCTGTTCTGAATTTCGAGAATCAGACAAAGCTTTAGGTTTTTTAACTATACCGGATAAAAAGGCCATAAGAAGATCAAGAGTTAATCCAATAGGAATTTCCTAGGTGAAGCCAATCCAAATTGCCTAAATGCCTGCTAACAAGGACTTACCAGGACTTGGACACCGTCAAAGATGTAGGAGTTGGTCTGGAATAATAATTTCTAGTTGGTGTTGTTGGTTGTACCTTTAAGGGTTGGGCCACCTCTATTCGACTGTTATTAAATTGATCTATTAATTGATCAATATCATTTTCTGTTAATTGGTCTATATCCTGATTAATAACTCATATTGAGTCTTTTAAATTTAATCCACTTAATCTAGTTACTAATTTTTCAATAAATTCTTCACTTAAAATTTTATTTTGGATTACATGTTTTGTAGTAATTGGATGTTTAATCAACGCAGGAGTGATTGGTGAAGCTATTATTTTTCTTTTCCTTTTTCTTTAACACAACATTTATCTTCTATTTGAGCTAAATGTGTTGCTATCGTTTGCAAATGTAAATGTGTATAATTAGTTTGTTTAATTATAACAGATGTCTCTTCATTATATTTTTCATCAATGGTAACATAAGAAGAAGCCTCAATTGTACCATATTTAATATTTCCTACTAGCAAATGTTTACTAGTGATGACTTTTCCATCTGTCGTATCCCAATTTACATTTATTCTAGCCTGGACTTGTGTATACCAATCTACAAAGGGAAATTCTTTTCCAATATTTGTTAAATATTGATAATAATCTTTTTTATTATTCTCTAACTGTTCTTGAGTATGAGTTTGAAAATACCATGCTTTAAACTTTTTATTTTTTTCTAACATAAATTCTTTTGAGTATTTTTCTTTATTTGGTATATATTTATTCATATTTATTTTTAAATTCATCTCAAATAAAATTGGTTACTCGGTTTAAATAAGTTTTTTCTTTAGAGGATTCACCTATACAAAATTTTGAATCTTCAAAAACTTTTGAATTTTCTACTTCTTAAGATTCAGAAGAGTTATCATGTTCTTTGATTAATTCTAATATTTCTATCCTTTTTCTTAATTAAATAATTTCATTTTTTTAATTATTTTATTTCATGCTTAATATCTTGAACTGTAATAGTAATTTTGTCTTTCTTTACTCTATCAAATATATATATATATATATATATATATATATACACACACATAAAGATTCACACGTCCAAACTCTAACATTCAAGTCATACATTGCGCGAGTAAAGAGCAATTGCGAGCAAATGCTTCCCTTGTTGCTGTCACGCAATCCACCGCATCAACCCTGTAGACATTATTGCAACAATTATTTCTCGACACTGTAAAGTCGACTACAACATAATTAGCATTTCTTCAACAACGAACCTCTTCACAAAGTGATTCTCAGCCTTTGTCTCTTAAAGCATCATCTCTAGCTATTAGCTCGACTTCTTTTTACTTACTGCAAAATCTGCCTTACTTTTAAGTTTCATAGGTGATGAAACCTCAATGCCATGTAATAGATATAGCCCCCTAAAAAAATGCTCGGATATAAATTAGAATTAAATTATTATTTTTTAAATAAATAATAATTCAAAAATAACTGCTGTGTCGAAGTGAGTTGAATCAAAAATATACAGTAAGAAATGATGAGAACATGTGTTATAGCCATTGCCAGAACTGTATTAATGATTCCCTTGTGGTTTCTCGATTCTTTCCTTTATCTCACGCATGGTTGTATAAATCGGAATCGGAATCGGAATCGGTTTTCCAGTGAATCGGAATCGGTCTGAATCGGCCAGGAATCGGTCTGAATCGGCCAGAATCGGTTCGGTTGAATCGGTCCAAATTAATTTAATAGTTTTTGATATTTTGATATTATTCTGTGTATTATAGTTTTTGATATTTTTAAATATTTTTAAGATTTTTTTAAATTATTTCGAATTAATTATTATTTTTGACTCGAGTTAGACTCGAGTCAACTTTACATTACAAGAATGCCACCGTGCGATTTTACCCCCTCCGCCGCCGCCGGCGCGGTCGGCGGCGAGTCTCGCGGCGGCGATGTCGGAGGATGTCGTGCGACCGGCCGGACCGAACCGTCGGCGGCCCGGAGCCGGCGGCGGAGTCGGCGGCGATCCGTGCGTGCCCGATTCGGTCCGGCCACGGGTGGGCGGCGACGTTGCGAGGTCCGGCGGCGAGGTCGGCAGCCCGGTCGGCGGCGAGCGCAGAGTCGGGGCCGCACGGCGGAGGCGGAAACCGGGCGGCGGCGGGCGGACGGCGGCGGCGGTGTCGGGGGAGCGGGTTTGATTTTAGGTTTTAAAACCAAATTACCATTTTACCCATGCTTAAATAATTTAATAAAAATTATGCCTAGGGTATTTTGGTAATTTCCTAAAAAAAACCGATTCCGATTTAAATCGGCCGATTCCGATTCCGATTTAATCGGTCGGAATCGGCCGAACTCGGCCGATTCCGGGGCCGATTCGGGGCCGCCCGATTCGGCCCGAAATCGGATCAGCGCGACGCTCGATCCGATTCAAATCGGCCGATTTCGCACGGAATAGGCCGATTTCTGCAACAGTGATCTCACGATGAGAACAAGTTCGAGTCAGATACTTACATAAATGCCTTTGTTGACGTCAAAGCCCCAGCAAGCTATGTTATCCATGGGATTGATAAGCCTGTGGTTGACGATGAGAGGTCCCACATCCATCCCCTTTAAATATGTTCCCACATCCATCGCACTTTAAACACGCTTAATGTAGTTGCAATACTTGTAGGCTTCATCACATCAGACTCCATTAAATACATGATAAGATTTTTGTTGATTTACTAACGTCACAGCAGGGACCGCCATGGAAAGATCATGCCAACCGCTTTCATCTCACAACTGGGGCCTCAAAATGTTTTTTCAACGGTTATGTGCTCTTCATGTTCCAACACCAAGATTTGTATTTGACCCAGGAGGGTTGTCCTTATTTGAGCTTTTGTATATAGCTAGCTATAAAATAAAAAAAGGAGAGAAATAAAAGAAAGAAACGGTCAAAATATAAAGTTGTCAGGTTGACCTTTAATCGAGCCACGTAAAAGTTTTTTTCTTACAAGAGAGTAATATAGCAAATAAGATATATTTCTCTCTATTTTCACTGATGATCCTTTGTTCTCCGCGAACGGATCATCAGTGAGGCGGCTAACGTGTATACAAACATTTCATGTGCCATGGGACCCATTGTGACTCGAGAATAGCAAAACATTTTTAACCGTGTACAAGGGGAGTACATTCATAAGTTTAATAGATGCAAATAATCCAAAAAGACTACCCAAACATGGGAAATGGTGGTAAATTTTATTATATTTTATATAAAAAAACTATTCACGTCTTCTAAATACTTCCATCACCATCTATAAACAAGGACTCCTCCCATAAAGTCAAATTCGGATTGACAAAATCAACAAGGGTTGACAGAATCGACAAGGATTGACACAACATCAAGAACTCATATCCAAAAAAGAAAAAAAGGGAAAAAAGAGTACTTCATTGTTCTTGAGTATTTTGTAGTGTAATAAAAAATGAAGTTCTTTTTGTATATTTTGATATTGTGTTCATACTTACGACTTTGGGCTTCAACAGCGCAAGTGCGCCTTTGGTGAATAAATCCTTACATTTGTTATTTTTAAAGGAAATACTTGTAATGACTACTTGTTTCGTCTGGCCTAAGTAAAAACTGATGGTTTTAAGTAAATTTTTTAATAATGGTTAACTACGTCCATAATCAACAACTACACCCTATTAGTAATATCCGATATTACTCTATTAGGTATTGGAAGTGAGATTAACCCGAATAGATATAATCTCGGCATCTTAAGATAAAAAATAATCATCATAATGCATGAATAAAATACTCAAAACGTAACATGATTGCATGAATGCCATGCCAACCTAATCACACTAAACCAATCAATCATGATAAAAAAATCAATAAATCTTAAAACAAAACGGACAGAGTGTCCTTGAAAGTACAATAAGGGTTACCTAGTCAGATCATAAATAATATAAATTTTAAAAAAATTCATACAATACTTTCATTCAACTATATAATTCATTTTTGTGTTGAGTCTCAACGCAATTCCAGATTTACCTTCATCTTACTTAATTGAATTGGGGGTTGACCCATCTATTGATTACATTCGAATCAAAACATCTTTACTGTATATATTATTATAACATTATTCATAATCAAAATCACACCATGTGGGTAGTAACAGTTATGTTTGCTAATACAAATCATGTCATTTCATCGTTTTCATCATAACATTTTCACTGTTATCAACATATAAACATTATAATCACAAACAATTTATTGTCAAAACATATGTGTGCACAAGATGTAACTGCTCGCTCGTCCAAGCTGGCATATCAAACTCCTTATCATCAGCTACACATAATAAACACACGTCAATAACAAGTGTTACTAGTCCAAAATATAATTATATCAAACTAGCCATGAGAATTAATTTCTCATCATTTTTCTAGCGTTATCATCATGTACTCGAATACATTTGACCCTCATCGCTTATAATGCACGGTTAACCTCGGATCAGCATGCGGGTTATGAAACTAACTCGACTCAACCAATGATTGAACTGACTGATTCACTAATGTAAAACTCTAATTCAAGTCATGAGTTTTACAATAAATAAAATTAAAAAAATAAGTTGACATACTCTTATATATTCTAATAATTCATTTTCCTACTATGTTATTTACGTTATCATAATATATTTAGGTATATATAACCCTCATAGTTTATAAACGCGATTAGCCTTCGTTCAGTGTGCGTGTTCAGAAACTGACTCGACTCAAACCGATGGTTGAACCGACTGGTTCCCAAGTGTAAAACTCAAACTCAACAATATATAGAACTAAATTGACTATAATTCCATTGGTAGTGACGATGACCAATTACAAATTGATGTGCTAAAATATTTTTTTTGAAAAAAATGGTTAACACATCTTAAAGATCTCTAAGCACACCTCTATTAATTTGCCTTATTACCTTAAAGAATATAAAATTGATGTTGGGAAATGTTATTAGAGTCTTGAATGAACAACTTATAAATGGCATAAAAATAATTATCTTTAAATATCCTTATTGGTTATGTTAGAAGCAAAAACTACGTGTTTCATAGGACCATATATATATATATATATATATATATATATATATATATATACTTGTTATTTTAGAAGCAAAACTATGTTTTTCTATTTTATATTATTATTTTTTAAAAATGATATATCCACTTTTATATATATATATATAATAAAAAGGAACTAAATATCAATTTCTCATTAAAAGTAGGAGTTTTAACCAATAAAATACAACAAAATATTGAAAAAAATAAATTAAGTTATTATAGTTTATCTATCATTCAATTATAATCTATCTCTCGAATCAAATACAAAGTCATTTGATAATTTATTTTTAAGATATTAAAATATTATAATTTATCTTATTATTTAACAAGAATTTATCAATAAAATTAGAATATATTTATAAAATGAAATATATAAATCATACATGATGAGACATCGTACCTATTTTTAATTAAATATAATTCTAAAAACATGGTTTAACATTGATACGAGTCTTATGGTTTTGCTAGCAACAGGGTCTTTTATATAGACGGTGTTGGCCTGTCAGTTTCCGAGAGTGGAGTACTTCGGATCGTTCTGAGTCTCTGGCTGTTTGAAAGAGATTAAGATCCTCCTCGCTGGGTCGCACATGGAAGCAATCAGTATGGTGGGTTCAGTCGTACCTTATCTTAACGGGTGCACATCTTTTGCTTTTGCCTCTTCTCTCATCAAACTAGCGAAGTGCATTGCATTGTTCGCATATCCCAACTCTCTGGGGCAGCTGCAAGCCTACAATATTCCAATTTCCAGCGACACATTAGTACAATAATTCCAAACTATGATGGTGATCGCGAACGGAATAAAGATTCATCACGTTTTTCATGTGCCTTTAGTTTTGCTTCCGAGAAAACCTTTCTCCTTAGTCGTTACCTTAGCCGGTATGAACTGTGAACCGAGTTCGTCACAGTTTTGTCGAGAGTCCAGAATAATCAACCCTGTCGGTCTGATCACATGCGTCTGGTGGCCGGTTGCTTACTTAAATGCCGTTTCCAGAGAGGTGAGCAATAAATGTGATTTGATAATATGGACCTATGAAGTGTGAACCCTCGGCACTCCCAATTTAACTTGGATGTCCGCAAATAGACTCATGCACAGGGGGTTGGGGAAGAAGTAAGAACAACACAGGAACAAAATATAAAGAAAAAGACGGAAAACACTTGTTTTCTTGAACCTGACCACTGAATAACAATTGTTAATCATCTTCTTTGTGCTATTCATGTGTCCGTGATTTGTATGGGAGAATAGCTCTGCAAAGATCGGTGACATTAATGCTCCATAATTCAGGGTAGAAGGTGATGTTGGCTTCATAGTGGCGACATAAGTGATGGCGTTTTCTTTCTCGAAGTGGATGCCATGTAAGAAATGTAAAGGTGACCAACGTGTTCTACTATTACAATGCCCATTTTAGATTTCTTTCAATTGATATTGTGCGCTTGCTACCATTTTTTTTTAACAGTGATCATATTTTTGCTGTGGGCAGTGTAAATAACGGGTTTAAAATATCTCTTCAATCTCACTAATCTCACTAATAAATAGGATATTAATCAAATAAATATTAGATATAAAATTAAATTAAAATATCTCACAATTATCATCTTAAAAAATTTTATCTCTAAAATTTTTACCCTTAGGCTTATATTTAACAGCATAACTTACGTCTTACTTGACTCATGACTACCACCCTAGCTCACATCCATAATCCCAACCGTCATCTAATATAGTTATGGATTGACTTTATTATTAATTGTAATAATTTGGTTTAAAGTGTAAACTAATAAGTCAAAAATCTTCGTTTAAGTCCTTTCTTCAAAATTAACTAACAAAAATTAAAGATATATAATTCATTCTCATTCATAAATAAGATTTTTACCTCGATAAGTATTACCTAAATAGATTTTAAATATGAAACTGCATTGAGGGATTCACAAAGTGAATCATCATCACCATTAGAGTTTCCTTAGATTACTTGAGAAACTCAATCTACTTCTTAAGTTTTAAAGTTTTGATCCTATCATTATCATTCTCAGCTATATATAAAGACAATTGGGTGAGAAGTTAAGAACTTAAGAAATCGTGTTTAAACCATTGGATATACATCATAGGTGTTCACACTTTCATTTTGGGAATCATCGCTATTAATTTCTATCCAACACACCAAATTCAGGTTTACAATTCTTGAAGTTCTTACTCTATTTTATATATATATAGTAATATTACAATACGCTGTACCTTTTTGTAGCGCACAGCCAGTGGGGCGTTGGATGAAAATCCAACCGCCTACAACCCTCAATCCCACGGCCCTCCACCTTGCTCGACTTGCTCGACGCCGGCCCCACCCACCGTCGTGATCAACTACCCCGCTGCGGCTCCTTGGTACGACCTACCTACCGCCCTGCGATCGACCCCTATAGCGATTAACCACCCCCCGACAAGCAAGGTTGGGAGGGTAGGTTATGCCGGGGAGCCGTGGCGGGGTGGTGGGGGTGGTCGGTCCTGCGGGGTGGTGGTCGGTCCTGGTGGGGGTGGCTTGCACGGCGGCAAGCAAGGTCGACGGGCGGATCATTGGGTGGGGGGTTGTAGGCCGTTAGATTTTTATCCAAACGGCCCAAACGCTGTATGCTGCGAAAATGCTGAAATATGTTGCAAAAATGCTGAAATATGTTGCAACATTGTTGATATATATATACATATATATATATAAAAGATAATTTAACAAAAAAAGAGAAATAACCATTTATAAAACGTATACCTTTATTTATATGATCAGCTTTTTTAGAAGTGATGCATATCATAAGATTTATAATATACACGGAAGCAATAAATGATATTTATTGGCATGAAATAGAGAAGAAGGTAATTCATGTCCAGAGACATTTCGGTGGGATGTTGGGATCCAGTTTTATCAATTGCAGATCAGTTTCCCCAAGCCCGCCCACTGGGATCTCCATTGAATTTCCGATCAAGCTTCCGGCGGAAAAGCCTTACTTTGCCGGCATCAGATCTGATCAAAGCTTCTTTTTAAATTCGAGGAAGAAGCGGACGACGACAGAGGCGGAGACTTCCTCAACTGATGAAGATTGTGAGCGAGATCTTGCAGTCTTGTCTTCAACAGCGCCGGCGAGCCGCTCCAGTGATCACCGACAATCTACGCTTTGGACAATGGGAAAGATTCAACATTTTGCGGTCCGCGTTTCACATAATAAATAAATAAACGAGAAGAGAAGTAGAAGATCATCAAGACGAAGTAGAATAAAGAACCTTGCTTTCAGAGATGTGGAGTAGCTTGCTCCCATCCCTGCAATGCGTGGTACAGCCGACGTCGAGGTTGTAGACATCCAACTGCTCCAAGATGGTGGAGAGCAGTATGCCGTGCGCGGCGGAGCTGCCTTTGGCGTCGGAGAGGGAGACGGTGACGCGGTCGCCGCGGATCCGAACAGAGATCGACGAGGAAGACTCCGGCGCCACGCGGATGTCGTAGTCCGCACCTGACCCAGAGGAGCTGCGGGGGACGGATACTTCGACGGTGGGGGCGGAGGAGGAGGAGCGGAGGCGGGCGTGGAGGGAGCGGAGGCGGGCCTGGGCGAGGGGGATGTACTTGATTATCTCGTCGAGGATGGCGGACTGCTCCTTGCGGACGGTGGCGGGGTGGGGAGGAGGGCATGGAGGTTAAGGAACAGCTCCCTCATCCCCTTCCGACGCTCCCTCTCGGCCAGCTTGTGCCGCTCCCGAGCATCTTCACCGCCGTCGTCAACCGCCGTGGCTTGCTCCTCCTCCATTCTCTCTTTCTAATAATATTTTTTGAGTACAATACTACTGTATATAAGTATACATGTATATATAACACACCCAAGCGCCAACCGATCAATCAATCAATAATCGATCGGCCGCGGCCAGGACCCTCTTCTTCTCTTTCATGTAGAACAACTCCTCTCCAAGATATTGATGAGCGAAGGAGGATGGGTTACGTGTTTCAAAGGGAAAAAGGGCGATGACCAGCTGACCGCTCCCAATTGTTTGCGGCTACCTGCTACCGCTAAATATCATATATGGGGCATGTTTCTTCTATTTTTTTTTTCTTTCTTTATGCCTGCCATCGTTTACTTTGTAGCTAGATTTTTTCTTCTTGTTGACCGATTTGCTTATATAATACTAGCGTCATTGTCATTGTTTTGCATTCAAAGTTTGGGGATTTATTTTTATTTTATCATGTTTTAGCCTTCTTATGCATAATGATTAATTTTAACCAATAATAATTTTATAGGACCCTTAATATTTATTTACTTTTAAATTATTATTATTATTATTTATTACTGGCCACAAACAAGTGCACGTAATACATTTAAAACTTATTAATGTAACATATATTAAAAATACACCAAATTCATTTCAAAAAATATTATTATATTATTTTAAATAAAAATAATTAATATTTATTTAATTTAGTAAAAAATATAGTTACATACAAATATTAAAAATAATTTTAATAAGTAAAATTTTCAATAATTATATGAAATTTATTTTAATTTTAAAAAATTCATATAAATTTATACTCTAGATTTTTTCTTAACAATAAATAACGATGTATAAATAAATAATTACTTAACAGTAGTAAAAACGTACATTAAGAATGTATATTAAATACTAAATTTAGTTCAAATTGTATAACTATTAAATTTATCAATGTTTTAAAATTCCTAATTCAAGTATAATCATACTTCAACGCCTTCAAAATAACAATATGTATATTAAATAAAAAAATTAGTTTAAGTTGTATAATTATAAATATATTAAATTTTATCAGTATTTTTATGATTCTTAATTTTGATAAAATTAGATTCCAATGACTTTCTAATTAAATAACAATAGTAATAATTTTAAATTAGGTAAATATTAATGGGCCATTAAACTATTGAAAGGCCATTAATAGTATTTTTAGGATTTTTAAAATAGACTCAAATACTTTCTTAAACAAATAATAATAATAATAATATTAAATTAGGTAAGTACTAATGGACTAATAAAATTATTATGGGGCCAAAATTGACCACAACTAAAAAGCCTAAAACATAATACCAATGAAAAAAGCTTTGGTATTTTAATGTAAGAGATTAGATTAGAAAAGTATTGGGCTCTAATTTTACTTAAATTAAAAATAATAAAAATATTATAATTTTAATCGAATTAAAAATCTTAAATAATAAATATTATTTAGTTATTAAATTTTTTTATGGACTGAAATTGATTTTATATTTTTTGTGAAACATAAATAAATAATCATTATTTTTATTTAAAAATAATATCATAATAATTTTGAAATTAATTTTAAATATTCTTTTCTTGATATTATAAAATTAAATTTGATTAGTACGAGATGATGGGATGGCCTGATGATGATTCATAACATTAATAATTATAATAATAGAAAGGTTAAAAGTTTAAATAAGCCAAGTACATTATTCTTTTCCTTTTTGCGCCTGTTAGGAACATGCACGCTGCACTTCTTCCCAACTCAAACACCTGAACATCATTATTGGGTGTGTTGGTGGGAAGTGGTGAAAGTAAAGCTAGCGCTAAAATACACACACTCAAACAAATTGTCTGTACCGGATATTCCTTTGTTAAGTCAGAAAAGATTTCGTCATCCGTTAATTATCATTTATCTCTTTCTAATATATGAAATCAATCACTCGCGTAGGAAAGCAGCGGTTCATTATTCTCTTTCTCACTAAAAGTCCTAATTGTAATTTTATTTTAAATTTTACACTTTTATAAAAAATTCAAGTTTTTTTTATAATTTTACCTTTTCTAATTCAAAAATATTAATTAAGAATTCTTAGTAGGAATATATTAATTAATTGTAATGTATATTAAAAAATCCAATTTAAATATGACTAGGTTTAGCATATTTTATTTTTATTATGGGCACGTAAAAAATAGTAAATTTTTTAATTAATTTTAATGGTTCCAATAATTATTAAAAATAAGTAAGGATCTTAAACTTAGTTAAAATATCTAATTCAAGTCAAATTGCATTTGAACCTCCCTTAAATAACTAAAAATAAATAGAAATTCTAATTAAAAATAAAATATACTATCAAATATTATGAAATTTTCAATCATTCCAACACTATCATAATAATAATAATTTTAAATTAAATAAATATTAATAGATCAAAAACTATCGTGCCAAAACTGACCAAAACGTAAGATAGGCTCAGATGTGATTAAAAAAGCTAGTCCTTTAATGTAAGGGAGTTTATTACTCTCTATTTCCTATTTACAAAAGTATTAGTTTTATATCGTAGTCTTTTAATTAGGATCTTACACATATCCTTTAAATATGTTACAATGTTATCTTTAATTGTTTATTTATGCAAGTAATTTAAATTACAAATTTACCGGTTTATTATTAAAAATAGAAGTAGAAAATCAAAATTATCTAAACTAGTTCCTATTTAAGTTTAATAATTCTTAAGCATGTAGATTTCTTATATAAAAAATTTAAGAAATAATTAGCATCAAAAGATTTTTAACATAATATAATAGATAAGACTATAAAAAGTAAATATGTACTATAATATAAATCAAGTATTACAAATAAAAATCATGGAAAAAATTTATAATCAAATTGTATTATATTTTAAATAAATTTAAAATCACTTAAGAATAGTCAAATACAAAAATAATAAATAATTAAATTATATAATAACGTGTATCATGCAAGCAAACGACAAGTTAGTAATAAAAAACTTACGCACTAAGTAATAATTTGAAGGCTTTCTTTACCTCAGATTTAAACGGAACTCATTACCCCACAATTTTTGAATGCACTGAATGCATTAGTGGTGTTGTTTTCAGTATTTAAAGACAAGAAGAGGATGAACCAATGCATTTGAGTTGAAGATCTCAAGTGAATCAAATTAGAGGAGTCAAAAATCACTAGTTTATGTAAATTGTAAATTGTAAATTGAAAGGAAAATGGTAAATTCATGGTTATTAAGCCATCTTTGAGTGACTTAAAGATTTAAATTGAACCCTAAAGAACAATATAAAAAATCCCCTTGTTCGAGGCATTTTATTTTTATTTATTATTTTACTTGTAAGCGCCTTTGGTCTTACTAAACCATTAATCCATACTAGACATGAGGCAAGATTGTGGACCCAAATCCAGGCCGAACAATACTTTGTGACCTATTTTTGTACATTGAGTAACACCTTCTCCACCTTTTTCACTAATGACATTTCTTAAACCTTATACTTAAAAAAAATTGAAGACTCTTCTAGATTGTTTCTAAAATTAATTATATGTGAGACTTACAATATTTAATGAGCCAAATATACATGAGTTATAGCTCGTATAGCTTACATATTTTTCACCTTAATTTTTCTAATATTTAATTGTTATCCATACAATATTTGATTAAGCTTACTTTTCAACAGAAATAATAATAATAATTTTATATGAAAAATACATAGATTTTATTATTATATTTTACATTAAATGCATTGTAGATAACCAAATTTGGTGTGTTTACTAACCAAAATTTATAGTTTTTTATGATATGGAGTTTTTTTTCAAAAGTTTTGCTAGAGCGCAGCGTTTGGCATAATCACTCCAAAGGAAAAAAGACTTGTCAATTAGGGTTGAACTCGATCCGTCCCTCCAAGGCCCAGCCCACATTCAATGCCCCCAGACACCGAGCAACATTGTCTACATGCTACTGACCTTTCATGTTATTTCGCATCAACTAGCGTGGACATTCTAATATATTTCTTACGTAAAAATAAATTTAACCATCTATCAAAGATCATATGGTAATAACCAGCCCAACGGGACTTGCAATAAGTATTATGAGCTTCTCTTAATCCAAAAATTTGCTTAAAAAATAAAGTTTTCTCATTAGCCTATATATAAGTCACCAGTTACATCTATACATGATGTGGGATAAACCCAACAATTCTCCCCTTCACACATCATGTCACCCTCATCACATGCAAGGCCTACATGTCATAGTGAAGTTCCACACATGCAAGGCCCATATATTATAGTGAAGTTTCATAAGACTCAAATTTGGGCTAGCCCACCCAAATTATCCCCCCTCACCACATAGTGAAATTCGGGCCGGCCCGAGGCAACACTAAACCAACTAGGCTTTGATACCATTGTTGGGTCAAATGGGCTTCTAAACGAGACTTGCAATAAGTATTATGAGCCTTTCTTAATCCAAAATTTTAACTTGAGAAATAAGACTATCTCATTAACTTATATACAAATCATCAGTCACATCTATACATGATGTAGGATAAACCCAATACATTCAACCATCACCCTAATCTAATAACTTATATTTATTTTAGAGGATGTAAAAATATATACACTAGCTAATATTAATTCTTTCCTTTTTTTTAACCCCACTTCCTTACGTCAATCTTTGCTAACATGCCATGTCGATCAATTAACCGAAAGAACGGAGAGGAGATATGAAAATTCAATTGGTTTTGGAAAAAAAATCAATTGCTGTATATTAGGGGGAAATGCAAGAACTGCTTTAGATATTACTAGTTATTAATATGTTTCTTTAGGGGGTATTGATCATTAAATTGTAAAATAATTAGTTATGAAAAAAAACGTAAAATCATCAGGCCCATTAGGATTTATATATTTGTATAAGTAACGAGGCCCGCTCAAACAAATAAAAACTAATGCGTTTAGATTGAAAAGCTTGGGATTATGCCAGGTCAAATCGGAGTGCACGAAAAATAAAATAAATAAAGAGACATCAGAGAATTTTTAGTGGTTCTCGCAAGTCAATTCACGGTGATATTTTAACTCACAGTTCACTAATTTTCAACTCTTTCAAAAATTACATGACTTAGTGAATTTTATGCTCCTTTAAAAATGCTTTGAACCATGCCTTGAAGTCTGTGCCCTAATTTGAAGTTCAGAGTTTTACCGGCTCTGATCTTCAAATGATAGAATGGGCCTCGCCAACGCATCCGAAATGCAGAAAAATGGTAGGGTACCACATTTCACACAGAACAGAGCCCGGGAAGGTCTTGAAATAAAATCCGAGTTGAACCAAACCAGGCAGGTTGGTTCGCCTTGCTACAATGTGTCCCGGGCCTGGATATGAGTAGTCTGGACTTGCAGTGGGCTTGACGGGCTTCCAATAGAACTGTTCCGTGGGCCACGTAGTTGGATCTTGATGCGACACGAGCTACAAGTGGCACGGTCGGCACTTCAGCAACTAGCCGAACCGGTCGCGGACAAGCAGGTAAGTTGACCCAGAGCCTTCTTCCTCCTCCACTTCTTCAAGGTTGCAATTGCACGGCTTTCTTCTCCGACGGCGGCGACCTACCTCCGACGGCGAGCAGCTATCAACTTTGGTGCAATGTGACATGGGGACACCTGTGAACCAACTCCTATGACCGTGGATATCTCCGGTGAGCAGGAAAATGGGAAGGATTCCTCAGTGATGATATGCTCCTTCTCTGAACACCAGCTAGGCGAACCGGCCAGCAGAAACAGAGGAAAAGCTTTGGCAGTGGTGGGCAGGGCGAGGGTTTGAAGATCTTTCTCCTCTCCTTGACACGAGTTGGTCGAACTCCGGCGAAGACGGCAGCAAATGATAAGGTTTTGGTTGTGTCAACTGAAACGGCAATGCTCCCTCCTTGCTCCGGTGAGGGTAGTATTACGAAAAGAACATGATGGTGAGGTAATCTTCCCAGCAGCAAACAATCATTGGGTTGAGGCAAACGGGAGGCAGCGACCAGGAAACAGCAACAAATTGGGGATGGCAGCGACTTCTTCCTCTCGGCTCCAGCGGCGGCGGTTCACGGCTACAAGGTTCTTGGACTCCGGTGAGGTAGCGACTATTATTGGGTTTAGCGGGGGCTCACAGCAACAAGGCGGCAACCAAGAAAGGCATGGGCTTTGGCGTGGCAAGGCTTTGGCAAGGGCTACGAGAGTGCAGGCACAGTGACAACGATGGTTTTCCTCTCGACATGGCGGCGAGACGGTAATCTTTGCAATAACGGACGGTGGCAGTGCAGGGATGATTGACGGCAATGTTCCAGTTGTGTCTTATGACCCCTAACAGGACTTATAATAAGTTTCATTAGTTTTTCTAATTCTTAAAATTTTGTTAATTTTTTTAATTTAAAAATTAATTTAAGGAATAAAATTTTATCGTTAGCTTATATACAAGTCACCGATGACCTTCAAAGGATCACATGTTGCAACAAAATTCTCGAAGACTCTAATCATGAGGCAACCCAAAATCAACCCAAGCTTTAATATTATTTATTGAGATTAATCAAATATTTAAATCCTCATTTTAATACATAAAGATGAAAAATATTAATCAAAATAGACACATCGTAATACTAACCAAAATAGACAAACTAATTTTATGATTATAAGGCAAATGGCAAAGATAAAATTTACAAGGTGATACAAAAATATCCACAAGAGTATAAACTCTCTAATACTAATTTTGTATTAACTAGAAATGAATAGAAGAGTAGAAAAATATCACAAATTAAGAACTTACTGAGGTTACCATTAATGATTACAAACAAATCTTAATAAAATATTCATTTTTCTTCAATTCACATAATTTTCTTTTCTTCCCTCAAGGCCCTTAAAAAGATCTATTAACTTAAAGGTGGGATTATCATGCAAAGATTTAATCTCATTTTGCATTACTTTCAACCACTTCTCCTTTTGTATATGAGCTTTGACCTCGTTGAAATTTTCTAGTTCTCTATATTCAGTGATTTTCATATATTCTGATGATGAATATTTTATTGATGGAACTAGTTCAAGAGCTAATCTCCTCGTATTAGTTGGTTGCCTTTGATAAGAATCTGTCTGTTCTTGTCCAATATCACTAACAATGTGAGATCCCTCAACTTAGTCCCACATTTAATACCTACTGGGAGAAGATCCTGTTTATAAGTGGGAATGAACTATAGATCTTTAACTTTCGGGGTACCCATTTTAAAGAAATGACTTAGCCCATTATGTTGCACTTTAAATCGGGTCGTTACAAATGGTATCAGAGTCGGCCTGGTTCCGTGTTAGATGGTGGGATGGACTAGGGACGTTGGCTAGGCTGCCGGTCACGGGCCGAAAGGACGTGGGCTGGGGCTAGCAACGGGCCAAGAATAGGCATTTCGGGGATGAAATTTCCTAAGGTGGGTGGATTGTGAGATCCCTCAACTTAGTCCCACATCTAATACCTACTGGGAGAAGATCCTGTGAACTATAGATCTTTAACTTTCGGGGTAGCCATTTTAAAGAAATGACTTAGCCCATTACGTTGCACTTTGGGCTAGGTCGTTACAAATGGTATCAAAGCCGACCTGGTTCTGTGTTAGATGGTGGGCTAGATTAGAAACGTTGGCTAGGCTGCTGGTCACGGGCCAGAAAGGTCGTGGGCTGGGGCTAACAACGGGCCAAGAATAGGCATTTCGGGGACTAAATTCCCTAAGGTGGGTGGATTGTGAGATCCCTCAACTTAGTCCCACACCTACTGGGAGAAGATCCTGTTTATAAGTGGGAATAGACTAGAGATCTTTAACTTCCGGGGTACCCATTTTAAAGAAATAACTTAGCCCATTACGTTACACATTGGGCTGGGTCGTTACAAACAAACTCATTAGAAATATCAGCTGACACCACATCCTCACCCTCATCATCACTAAGTATGAGAATAATTGTGTTATCCTAAGCCGCCTCTTCACTTTTAGTCGAGATTGAATGTTCTTTTATCTTTTCTAACATTTCCTAAGATTTTGTTTGAAGAACTTCTTCCTTACCAAAGTCCTCAACTATTTGATTCTCCCTGAAAACTATATCTTTGCTTCGAATAAGTTTTATATTCTTAGGATCCCAAAGTTTGTATCCAAATTTATCATCACTATATCCTAGAAAAAATACATTCCATAATTCTAAAGTCAAGCTTAGCTCTTTGCTCCTTCGGAACATATGCAAATACCCTACAACTAAAGACTCTCAAATGAGAATAACTGACATTTTTTGTTACTCCAAACCCTTTCTCATATGTCATTGCCCAGGACATATGTGGGTGATCTGTTGATCAAATAACAAGTTGTACTCATGGCTTCTGTAACACCCCAAATCCGGTCCACGCTCGTGAACCGAACCGGCATGTTACAGGCCCCGGTTAGGTCGGCTAACCCGAACCTAACTCATGCGGATCCAATCTCGGCGTCTTAAGATGAAGATACGATCCATCATGAATGATTAAATGCGCAAAATCCTAACATGGTACTACATGAATGACATGCAATTCAAACATCACACCATCACAATTACGAGTCAAACTCGATCAAAATTCTAAAATAAAACATGACAAAGTCTCCCCTAAAAGTGCAATTAGGGTCCACCCTGTCAAAACAATACATACCAATATATATACATATATCAACAATTTTAATCACACATAATCTAATATACTGTATGTTCATTATAGAACTTGGGTCACACACTTCTGCTGCGCACTCTGATCACATCTCACCTCTTATTATCATGTCTTAGCTTTTCATTCACATCATATCATGCCTCAAACATTTAATCATAGCATCTGTATAAAATAACATCATAACAAAATATTAAACATTCAATCACCCAATGTGTGTGTGCAGAAGACCTCATTGCTCCTCCGTCCTGAGCCGGCTCATCCATCTCGTGCTTATCACCTACATATATATAAGAAAAACGTCAGTAACAAGCGTTACTGGTCCGGAAAATAAAATAACTATAACAAACTGGTTATGAGAGCAAACTCTCATCTGAAAGAAAACATCATACTCCACGTGAACACTCTGAAGGGCACTACTGAGGAGCCACTGGGCTGCAGACCCGGTAGCATCCCGAACTTACTGCTCTGCTGCTGGTACTGTGCTACTCTCAGCACTTCTTTTTCAGTACTTCTCGTGAAACTTTATCCTAAGCCCTCTCCTTACCTCCATATCTCTCCTGGCCTTGAGCACGAAGGCCGAGTACTCTCAGGCAGTCGCCTTTAGTACCCTTTGAACCACAAGTCCGGACATGCGCTGTACTAAACAGTACCCGTAAACCTCCACGTCCTCCGGGTGTGAGGAACTCAAACGCGGAGTTGTCAGGATCCCTCGGGAATGGAACAGTCCGCTGGCACTAATCCAGAGCCCGCTTTGACTGTCACGGCATCCTCTGCATGGTACGTGCAGTCGATTTCTCCATCTCTCGTCTCTCTGAAAACGCGAAAACTACATATATATAGGCCTGGGTAGGGATTTATATAATAGGCCCGAAGGCAACTTGTGGTGGATCTTGTTTTCGAAATCATCCTCGAGGGATCTCATCCTCGAGGGGTTATTAATCCGGAAAATGTTCGGTTAAATGACCCGAGTTAAGTGGGATCCAATAAAACACCACTTAACCCGTCCTGCAAATAATAACATAAACATACAATAGAAAAGCGTAAAACAAGACGAGTCCTAAACGGACCTGGTAGAAGCTCCAAGCGTGGCATCGCGCCTAGGCGGCGAGCTCCTATTCCGTACCTACACATCAAAACTAAATACTAACGCCCGCTAACTAAATGATGCATCAAACTCAACACAATTAAACACAAAATCATCAACCGTCAAATAACCATAAATATGAAAATAACTCTACTCATTCTATTCATGACAATTTTATTGTATTTTTCCTAAGTTACATCATACACGATTATCATACTCAATTTACTTACTTCATTAAACCACTTAACCTCCATAAACTATCAATCACATCATGTAACTTATCACTTTATTTGTAATTAAGCATTAATCACATCAATAATTAGTCCTAGCATGCTGTGCTAACAATAATCAATTTTAAATAAATCAATCGGAGGTAATTATACCTCACATCGTCGGCAATCGGCGACGGCTAGGGTTCCGTCGCGCGTCTCGGAGCTCAAATTTGGCGCTCATCGGCGTCCGAAGCTCGATCGGGCTCCACTGGGTGAGCCCCGCGGAAGATCCGGTGAATTCTAACGAATCCCAGAAATTCCGATTTTCCGGCGGTTTTCCGGCAGCGGCTTGCGGTTTTCCGGCGACTTCCGGTGGTTTTCCGGCAACAATCGCCGGCGGCGTCTACTGGTCGGAAAGGGGTCGTGTTGGGTACCCTCGAAACCGGCTCGGCGACCCCGACTCATCTACGAGGTCGACGCGGCCAACGGAGGTGGTGGCTCGCCGGAAAACGGCAAAAACAGGGCGGCGACGTTGGGTCGCTAAATCCGGCCGGCCAGGGCGGCGATGCCCTCCGTTCCGGTCGGGGAAGGTTGCTGAGGGGTCGAGGACGTCGAGCCGACCACCTGATCGTGGTGGCGACGGTCGGCGGCGGCGCGATCGGCGACGCGACCAAAACCTTGCCGCGGCGCTACGCACGGCGATTCCGGCGTCACGGCGGCCCGATTGGGGCCGGACTTGGTCGGGGTAGCATGGCGACGCCGTGGCTGGGCCGGGCGGCGTCGAACGGCGGCCAGGTGGCGTCGGCCGTGGCGGCGGTGGCGCGCGAACAGGGGCGGCGCGCGGCAACGTTTTGGGGAAGAAAAGGTCGGGGAAGAGGAAGAAAAGGGCTGGTGGCAGTTTCGTAAATAATACTTGACTCGTCTCCGGCTCGAGTCAAGTATAATAACTAAGTCGTATTAAATCCTAAAAAAATTCATAAAAATCGGGAAAAATCCCGTAAAATCAAACAACACACAAAAAAAATCATAATGATATGTTCTAGAACTATCAACCCACCC
The DNA here is from genome assembly GCA_033002965.1 of Piper betle. Classification (NCBI taxonomy): domain Eukaryota; kingdom Viridiplantae; phylum Streptophyta; class Magnoliopsida; order Piperales; family Piperaceae; genus Piper; species Piper betle. The sequence goes on along the minus strand of JAURVB010013391.1, from coordinate 59,388 downwards.
AGACTGCCCGAACGCGTCCTAACGCGGTAAACGGCCTAATACTAATTTTACGATCCATTATATATAAAAATAATAAAAAAATTACTGGCATACTCTCATATATCTGATAACTCATTCTGTTCTGCTGTGTTCATGACGTTATCATCATATACTTGGGTACGCATGACCCTCATAGCTCATACACGCGACTGGCATTGGCTCGGTACACGTGTCCTGAAACTGACTCAACTCGAAAAAAATAACGGTCGACCCGACCGGTTCTGAATATAAAACCCTAACTCGAATCGTGGGTTTTACAGCTTCACCTAGAAGATTTTAGGCAACTTAGTTGAAGATAACATACTTATAATCCTCTCAGAGATGATCATGTTCATTCTTTCAGCCACTCCATTATGTTGAATAATATAAAGAACCGTCTGCTCATGCATAATCTCATTCTTGTTAGAATATTCATCAAACCCAGCAGAACAATATTTAATACTATTATCACTTTTAAGGCATTTTAAAAGCTTCGTAGTTTCTCTTTCAACCAATACATACAAAATTTTAAAGATGCCAAAAGTATCACTGTTATTTTTTATACCATAAGCCCACACGTTTCTAAAAGTATCATCAATAAAAGTGACAAAATAAACTAAACCACTAATATATTTTACCTCCAAAGGCCCACACACGTCAATGTGTACCAACTCAACAACTTCTGACTTCTTTGCACTTGTGCTTTCAAAGGATGTCCTACATTATTTTCCTACCAAACAATGGTCACAGAGATCTAATTGTAACGTCCTTGACCTTGAGAATGAAATTTAGCTTCTTCAACGTCTCTAGTCCCTTCTCACTTATATCTCCCAATAGATGGTGCCACAAGGGAGAAGATATTAACCTCCCATCGAACTACACTTGTCTAAGTCTTGTACAATAAGAGAACCTTTCACAAGTTTCCACACACCTTGTACAAATTATAAACTAAATCCTTATCATCAAGCACTTTGGTTGACAACAAATTCATCCTCAAATGTAGAATATGTCTGACATTTTTAAGCACAAATTTGTAACTCATGTTTGTTACTATATGCACAACTCCAAGTCTTACAATTTTGGAAGTATCACTATTTCTCATCTTTATAATACCCAAATCCGAAGGTTCATAGGTAGTGAAGAAATTTCTGCTTGGAGTTACATGGAATGATACTCCTGAGTCAACTATCCAATTAGCATGCACAATCAGCCATCAAACAACCATTCCTACAATCAGAAAGAATTACCAAGTCATCATGTATAACATTAGTATTCTTTTCTCCTTGATTCTTGTTGTCCTTATTTTTAAAGTCTTTATTGAGCTTCCAACAATCCTTTTTGAAATGACCTATTTTATCACAATAATTACACTTCAAATTCTTCCTAGATTTAGACATTCCTTGAATCTTATCCTTTCTGTTTGTATCTCTATTTCTTGATCTGCATTTTGCCTCTTCTAACACTAATGTATGAGACCTTGAAGTTGGTAGAGATTTTCTTCTCACCTCCTCATTCATAAACTACTTGTTACTATATCCATTATGAGTTTTCCATCCAAAGTAGCATTGCTCAAAGAGATCACTAAAGTTTCCCAACTTGAGGAGTAGGATAACTTGTCATTCCTCATCTAAAGTTATTTTCATCCTGACAAGTTGAGTAATAATATTCTTCATCTTATTGAGATGTTCACTTATGTCACTTCTATTCTTATACTTCAAGTTCACTAATTTTTTTATCAAAAGGATCTTGTTGCCAACGACTTATTTTCAGTCGACTTATTTCAGTCTTTATCAATCGGTTCAACTAATTCCAATTTTTATCAGCCGGTCTAACTCATTCTAGTCTTTATCAAAGTTCATACAAATCCTTGAAATTCTTTTCATTGATAATTTCATACAAATTCTTTGAATATAAATAATTAGTTATTTTACCTTTTCAATAATGCTAGTTATTCGACACCTTAAAATATAAATCACAATCATACTAACTATGGTCTTAGAAATTTCGTCAAATACCTAGCAAATAGAAAATATCAATAATCTATAATTCTCTCACACGTCTACATATTAGGTCTATTGTTATAGTGAAATTTTCGTCTTATCCCCTAAATCATCTCACCTTCGCCGCAACACTAATGCTTAACTCAGCAAGAGAGACCGCTTCGGCTTCAAAACTCATTGGCCGGTAGCAACTAGTATGGATCTCCTCCACAGCAGCGGTGACTCCGGGACATGAGGGTAGCCTACGTGATATGTGGAGTCTAGCGGGCTTACTCCAATGATCTCCGGCAGGCGGCAAGTAAGCAAAAAGTGGCGTGAAGCTTCAAACAGCCCCGGGTTTGGTGCCTCACAGCGGCAAAATCTTCGGTGTGCAGAGCTCCGACAGTGCAAAGCGACGGGCTTCACGGCGGTAGCATGGCGGTAACCTCGTGACGCAGCGGCAATGCTCCGGCGTGGCGGCAAGTTGATGATGGTCGAACTGGCAGCGCAGCAAATGGCAACGCCGGTGGCGAGGCTCCAGGGCTCCCTCTGCTCCAACAACACTCTTTCACAGTGGTGACGATCAGCAATGCTGCTAGCATCTCCACAAGCAGCAACACGTCTCTGCAAAGCAGAGCATCTGCAGCAACACCTCGTCGTCGAACAGCATCAAGGCAGCATGTGGGGCTCCGTGCAGCAAAGGGAGACTTCTTGGCTCGGGCAGCGGCGAGGTAGGACTCTATTGGCAGCGACCGGAGGATGGTAGTGTTGGGCAAGCAGGACTGCAGTGAGGTAGGCTTCACGGCGGGACAACAATGTGGAGAGGCTTCGGGCGACTCCTATCCTTCAGTCTTGGCGTCCTTCTCCCGACAGCGGCACCAGCAACGGCAATAAGCGTTGCTATGAGATAGCGACGTCAGGCAAAGTTTTGGGAGCATATGACGAAGGGATGAGGACTGCTCTCCAATCCGAGTTTTCAAGTTGACGGTGCCATGTATTTTTAGAGATGAAGTAGTTTGCAATCTATTGAAACTACGAAGATTTTTTCCTTGGATCAAGGTTTCTGGTGCAACAAAAAGATTGAACGACTTTCACCTATTTTTCTCGACCATCTATTTTCCAGATCTCATCCTCTAGATAGAACATGAGCTTCGAATCGGGCTTGCTCCGCCTTATTTAATTTTTTAATTGGCTCACAAATAAATAATAAAACGGGCTTAAAGTGACTCTACTTGGGCCGATTAATTGAATTAAACAATCTTGAACATACAATATTTATAAATAATCATTAGTGAAGTTATTTGGTGAATAAAAATGGTTGTGTGAATAATTTAGGATGGGTTACGCAATGTACTTGTTTGCAAACACGTGGCCTTTAAGAACTCGATTTATGGACCACCCAAAAAAACATGAAATTTTGCCTGGAAAAAGAAAATGAAATTTTTAGTTTGTTTTTGGCCCTCATCCCCAAGTTGGCAGTCCATAAAAAGAGACAAAGTCGACTATCAATTTCTTTTTTTGTGTGATGTATTAAAAGAAATTCATTCGTGATCTCCCAATTTTGTAGGATTTTCGTTGATTAATTTATAATTTATAACACATTTATATAAAATCGGACTTCGCAGGCCTACAAAGTATTAACCTGCAGGTCGTGGACAGCGGTCTGGTAACGGGTATTACGATCGAAGTTAATTGGGCCAAAGTGTGTATGGGCTCGAATAGTAGACCTAATCATGCCTCCTTTTATATCCCTCTCGTGTTGCGTGGCCGCCAACTCGCAACATGATTAATGCTACAACAAACTTGATATAGCAGCTCTCTGTTGGTCTAAAGTACCACAAATAATAGAACATAACTATTTAATACGGTTATTTCTTCAGACTCTACTAATTGTGATCATTTAGATAATAAGAAGGTTGTTACAGCAATTTGTTTTGTAGCATTTGCTGCAGCAAATCCAAGTCGCTCAACAGGGGGCTGTTAGTTGACACTATCAATAAAAGGCACCTTCCCCGGCTCCCCCAATTCATTTCCCCTGTGAACGTGAGAAAAATTCTAAGTTATAACTCACACCTCAGTTTTACAGCGCACAATTTTCGTCAAATAGAAATAACTAATACAAATTATTGGAAACCTGCAAATGAATAAGGCTAGGTAAGTACATATGAAGTTTTCTGACTAAAATGTTCCAATCATTCTATGCTAAGTTTGCTAACTTTGCGACCAAATCTCAATGTAATATATAGTAATGTACGTAAGTGTGAAAATCGTTGCAACGAAACAAACTAAGCAGGGGGCTCCCAGGAATACCCTTTTAGTATGCAAATCAATAGATTAGAATTTGAGGTTCATGCTTTGTTACTACTATGGGTCCGTCCGGTGGAATTTGCGCACGCCTCCATCACTGTGGGTTGTAAGATGCCTGGGTTGCTTTCAGTGACGCAGTCCAGTCTTGTTCCTTTCCCCCACTTATCAACGTTGCAGTCCACTTGTGTTGGCTCCAATGTTGTCCCATTGATTATCGTCGATATATGCATACGAAAAAATCTTTTATCAAGCCCTGAAAAATTCTAAGTGAACTATTTCGTCGGCAGATAAAATAGCACTGCTGTTCAAGGAAACTCGTGACTTTGCATTGGAATGGCAACGGAGACGACGCTTAGTTGCTGCATTTATATTTCGCCCGCACCAAACATGTCTAGGGGAACCAGGACATGCCATGTATAGGTTTGAACTTGAAAATATAAAAATGAAAGAATGAATGGCCACTTACTGAGCGTCCACCGTCCAAGCCTTGATACGTTTTCGGCAATCTCTGGCTTTAATTAATAGCCAAATAAAAAAGGAACATCGGGTATGTAATTGTAGAGGCCAAGCCGGTTCCTAAATGTGCCTATCCGTCGTCGCATGTAATTGTTTATCATATAGCACACAAGGCAACTTCCAGTATAAGGCGGATTCAAGAGTAATGTTTTCACCGGCCACCCTTGTCCCATATTCCATTCAGCACCAAGCCAGAGATCTGCGTCGATGTCAACCAAAGCAATCTCTTCTGATCTTGATACCCTTAGAATGGCGTTACCTTTCCCATCTCCATCACAAGTTTACCTAGTACAATTGCTCAACTTCCCAAGGGAAATGCAAACTACATCTATCTACGTTACTGTCATGCAAGCTTGTTCAATTCACCGTGCATTTATTTTGGGGCCAACGGGGAAAGGGATGAGATGCGCAAGTCTAAAGGTTGCTACAAGAGTTCCTCATATTTTTACCACCGATGTGAAAATCGGCAATTCTAAATCGAAATCGGCCTATTCCACTCAGATTAGAGGAAAACGGATTCAAAAACCACTTGAATCGGTTTTTCATCCGAATCGGTCCGTGAATCATCCGATTTGAACCGATTCTAAAATTAGCCTAAATAGACAAGGCAATGACGGAGAGCAGCGACTAAGCTATAAGGGGCTGGGTGGGGGCAGGGGCGAGGCACGGCTGGCAAGGGAGGCAGGGTGGGGTAGTGGCAACGATGGGGAGGGACAGGGTGGGGCTAACGAGGGAGGCGAGGCGAGGCGGGGTAGGGCAGGTCTGGGGAGGGGGGGCGCAGCGGTAGCGGCGACGGCAGCAACAGAAAAGGAGGGTGGATGCGGAAGAAGAGGAAAAAATAACAGTCGTGGCATTCTCGTAATTAAAACTTGACTCGTATTTAACTCAAGTCAAAAATAATAATTCTATTTTAAATAATTCAAAAAATCTAAAAATATATATGTTATGAGTTATCAAATTATTATATATGACCAATTTAAAGTTATTCAAAACGATTTCAATTTTAATTTCTATTTCATCAAAACCAATTTCAATTTAAATTTTAATTTATACAATCATGATTTTTACCCCAACCAAAGATTGGCATAATACCTTGTATGGCTTGTGAGCAGCGGGGCAGGTGCATGTGGTAAATAGCGTCTTTTAAGACATCAAGCATGGCCCCTGCCTGCACACAAAGGGGCTCGGAGATTCGCGGCATTGCCGAAAAGTGCGAAGCCAACTTTATGTGGTCTGGCTATTGACAGACGGGAGCCACTTCTCCTTCTTAATGGCTGCCGTCGGCGCCACCACTTTCTTCACGCACTCCCCGCCCTTTCTCCTTCGCATTTACCAATGGAAAACACTACTACTGCTTTTTTTCCAAGCAAAACACTACTACTGCTACTCCATCTCTAAAAAACTAATCCAATCCACTAATTTGTTTTGGTCACAATTAAACAGTACATCGGTATGTACAAGCCTTTATCAATCTTACGGGAGAGCAATCGATTCCATATATCTAATCTAATCTAATTTCACATCCCCAGTTGACCGTCCTTCCATCAGCAATACCCAATCAAGCACATTTTGTAACTTGAACCTAATGTGCTTCTGAAGCAAATTGACGGCTTCCATCCTCAATACTCAATAGAATGAGACTCTTAAGCAACCAAATAAAACTCAAAAGTAACCATCAATCTAACAACTAATGCAATCAAACAAAACTTGATGTATTCATAGTGACATATGGATCAAAGTCTCTAAACAATCAACAATCTTTTGTGATATGACGAAGATGATCAAACTTGTAAAAGTCTAATGTCTGTTCATATAGTTCTGTTTTTTTTGGTGGTAATTGTCCTGACAATCTCTATACACATGAGATGAATCTACCAAGGACGAACAAATCTCCCTATGAAGGATGGTAGTGAAACTGCGATTCAAGGAAGAAGATGGTATGACTGTGCTATCTGGAAGCAAGTCTGTGGACAAGGCGGCGACCTTCACTTTCGTCCTGACAATCGAATTATCGCTCTTCATCATATGCGCTAGAATCTGATAATCCGCTTGCGGCTTCTTGTTCTTGTGTTGAATCGAAACCCGGGCAATCTCGACCAGCATGGCGTCGGAGAGACGCCGGACGGCGCGAGCGCCGCCGAGGACGACAATATCGGACACCGCCACAGACTCTACCGGCCTTCTTGCTCCTGACTCGGGCGAAGGCGTCGCCTACGACGAGCCCGTTGTTCACGCCGACAAGCATGACGTGCCGGAGACCATGCCGGAGACGGCCGAGTAGCATCCGGTAGCATGCCCACCGCCGGAGTTGCATCGGCACCTCGCCGTCAAAGAATCCGGCGAGGGCGCCCTCCGGGTCGAGCTCGTCGGATTCGAACCCCACGACCGACCCCCAGCCATACCCGCTGCTCTCCTCCATCTTCCTCCCTACTCCGCCTCCGCCGCCGCCGCCGGAGCCACGGCCCCAAATAGTTTCGCTGCCGTTGTACTGCGGCCGGAAAAGGGCGGCGTCGAACGGCGAGAGCTGGGTATCCGATGGCGTGAAAGACGACTCGTTGAGTCGGAGGAGGCCGGCGAACGATCCGTTTTCTTCTTCAATAACGCTTCTCAATTGGGAGGAGAGGTTGGAGTAGATGAGTACGACGTCGGCCCTGGCCGTGACGCTCGACCGGTGGAGCGTTCTCAAGAACAGGCGCAGCTCCGGTGGCCGCACTTCCTCGGTGAGGTGCGCCACCAGCAGGTCGGCCATCCCTCTGCTCCCCCTCCGAAACAGAACACCCAAACCTTGCAGAGCAAACAAAGACCTGTTCTTGGTGGGGGTAGTACTGGTACTAGTAGTAGTACCGCCCTTCGTCTTCAGCTCGTAAGCCTTCTTCTCAGAAAGCCACCTCCTCGCCAGCCCCATCCTACGGTGGCTCTCCACGAACGAAGGGGAATCGGAGTCGAATGTGGAGAGGGCGAACAGAAGCAGAGTGAGCAAAACAAGAACAGCACACACAGAGATAATCGACTGCGCTCTACTCATGATCGTCGTAGAAGATGAAGACTTGGGCTTGTTCTGCTGGTTGTAGTGAGCGCTGTCATGCAGCAAAAGCACCAAAAGCTGACCGCCAAGACCCCAGATTTCATTGGCGGACTTCGCCTTCCCGGGCAACCCGGCCATGTCTTCTCTTATCACCACCACCCACACACCTCTCTTCTTCTTAAAATTCCATTGAAAGGAAGGCGCGAAGGTCCCCCTCGAGAAGAGCAACAACAATGGCAGGTTCTCGGCAATGGCAGAGCAAAGTGATGACGATGGGAAGGAGAGAAACGGGTGGCCAGTGGGACGCCTGACTGCTGTTAATGAGGGAGTAACAGAAAGAATTTACCGGAAATGACATGAAGATGAAGGTGGTGTTTGTGTGCGTACATAATATGATTGGAATATAATTGTGCGTATATATAGGAAATATCTTTGTCTGTGCCGCAGCTTGATGGCCGAAATCAAAACCTACCATAAAAATAAAACACAGCCGAAGGAAGCGGCGTTTCCTGCTTCTTTTCCCCCTGATGAGTCAATCACCACCGCATGCTGCACGGTCGGGGGCTCGCAGAAAACTGCGGCCCCAACCCCTTCGCCGACAAGAGCCTCCTCAGCCTACAACAACCTCCTCGTCCCCTCTCCCTCGGCGGCGACAGTGAGATCTGCTCGATCGTCGATGAGATCCGGGCAGAGGGGTCGTGGCAATGGTGGCAAGGATGCGAGCTCTGCAGAGAGGCAGCTTGGATGTGCTACACGGCAACCCCGGGCTTATGCCATCCATGCCTGGGGAAGAGTCGGGAAGGCAGCGAGCGGCGGGCGGCGAGGTCGCTGGGGGCGAGGCCGCCAGGGGCGAGCCGCCGGTGGTGGGGCGGCAACGGCAAAACAGAGGGGGAAGGAAAGGGCAATGACAATTTTGTAATAAATATTTGACTCTGCTCCTGACTTTGAATCAATATTTACGAAATGAATTTTAAAAAATAAAATAAAATAATTTCGTAATAAAAATTTGACTTCCTCCCAACTCGAATTAATATTATGAAATAATTTTTTTAAAAATATAATTTCATAATAAAAACTTTGACTCGCTCCTCACTTGAGTCAATATTACGAAATACATCTCAAAAAATTTGGAAAAATAAATTAAAATACCATAAAATAAAATAAACCATTAGAACTTGATTAATTTATTTATAGTATTTTACTATATTTTTTTATATTTTTTGGGATATATTTTATAATATTGACTTTAGTCGGGAGCGGGTCAAGTTTTTATTACAAAATTGCCATTGTTTCATTTTTCTTCACCAACCCCGTTTTCTCCCCCACCGCTCAATGACAATTTTGTAATAAAAACTTGACCGCTCCTAACTCGAGTCAATATTACGAAATATATCCCAAAAAATATGAAACAAATATAGTAAAATACCATAAAATAAAATAATCAAGTTATAATGGATTACTTTATTTTAAGGTATTTTAATTTTTTTTTCATATTTTTAAAGATGTATTTCAGAATATTGACTTGAGTCTAAAAGGAAATAGGCATGGGTAGTTTCGTAATAAAAACTTGACTCGCTCCAAACTGTAATCAATATTATGAAATAAATTTTAAAATATATATATATAATAATTTATCATAAAAAATTAACTCATTCCCAATTTGAATTAATATTAAGAAATTAAATTTAAAAAATATATAAAATAATTTTGTAATAAAAACTTTACTCGCTATCGACTCAAGTCAATATTACGAAATAAATCTCAAAAAATATTTAAAAATTCAAAATTAAAATAAAATAATCAAATTCTAATGAATTATTTTATTTTTGGTATTTTACTCTATTTTTTAATATTTTTTGAGAGGGGTAGTTTTAAAATAAAAACTTGACTCAAGCTTGACTTGTGTCAATATTATGAAATAAATCTCAAAAAATATGAAAAAATAGAGTAAAATACCATAGAATAAAATAATCCATTAGAACTAGTGAGTTAAGTTTTTATTACAAAATTATTATACATATATATATATATATAATTTATTTTGTAATATTGACTCGAGTCGGGGACGAGCTAAGTTTTTATTACGAAATTGCCCCCCCCTTATTTTCACCCCCTGACGATCGCCCCTCTCCTCTGCTTTTCCCTGCCACCACGACAATTGGTGAGTTCGCCGCCGCCGTCACCTACACCACCGCCGGCCGTGCTGTAACTGCCTACTCACGTAACTCTCAAGCTGACACCTCTTGCCGGCCGTGCCGCGTCGCACTGATGGAGAAACAAAGGAACCGAAAATAGAGGGGCGGGGGAGGGGGTGGGGCGAGGCTGGGCGGTGGGCGCAGGGGGAGGGGCGCGGGGTAGAGCAAGGGGCGTGGGGCAGGGCGGGGAGCGCGGGGGATGGGCGTTGGGCGCGGGGCGGAGGTGCGGGGTGGGGAGAGGGGCGCGGCGGGGGGTGAAAGTAGGGGAGGGGGGGGAAGGGTGGGGGCGAAGCAAGGGGAGGGGCGAGGGGCGGGGGCGGGTGCGGAGCGAGGTGCGCGGCGGGGGGGTGAAAGCAGGGGAGGGGGGAAGGGTGGGGGCGAGGCGGGGGTGCGCGGAGGAGGGGAGTGGGATGGGGTGGGGGGTGTGGGGCGCAGAGCGAGGGGCGCGGGGCGGGGCGAGGGGCGCGGCATGGGGGTGAAAGCAGGGGAGGGAGGGAGGGAGGGAGGGAGGGGGGAGAATTCCAGCCGTTGGATAAAATCCAACGGCTGGAAAATGCAGGACAGCGCAAGTAAATCCCTCCCCATATATATATATATATATATCTTAAATGTGGTACGAGAGAGACGAAAGGAGCGGAGCCCATAGAACCTGTTCTCTTTGCACGAATCTCGTCTGTGTTCTTGTTCACGCCCGGCTCTCTTCTCTGAATGTAAATACAAATACAAGGAGGGGCTTCCAAGATCGTCACCGACATCATTAGCTTGGCCCCAGAGAGGCAAGAATCGTCAGCTGCTGGAAGCCTGGATCTGATCAATTTACAACTTAGATACACCATGTTTTCTCCATGAAAAATACCGAGCAAGGCAATGCCACATGTAAAAACATTTAGCTTTAGTAGGGAAGAATCTTGCAAGTTTTACCAAGGGGTATTAGGAATTCTAAGCATAAAATGCCAACCAAGTAGCTGTTTCAATCAGGTTTAACCAAGCATATAACATACTGGGAATAGTGACCGGTCGGTTTTAAAAAGCTTTGGGAAAAGAAAGTGGTAAAAAAAATTGTACATAATTCAAGTGAAAAACTCGCAATTAGCAAGACTGTGCTAGCAAGAGACTCGGGATGAATACGGAAGATAATATATGAGAATGTGTGGATGAAAAGGCGAAACAAAGGAAAAAATGTTGAAAAAATTAATGAACTTATAATAATGCATATAGCTTTCGCGCGTGTAATTCATGCATTCAATTTGGCAGTGAAGGTCCTTCCTTCACATCATGGCTTGATCAGGGAAAAAAACGGCTTGTCCCAGTGTGGTGAAAATGCGACAGGATAGCACTCAATTATTGGCATTTCATTAGCATCCTTATCGGATTGTTTAACATCTTTTAAAAGAGGGGATTTGGATTAAAAAATGATATTTATGCCGTCGTTTTATGTTTAACAGGCTGCTTCCTACCATAGTTTCAAAGGAAAAATCATATAAACCACTCAAGTTTAAGAACCTTTTGCTCTGTTTAAAAGTGACCTCGAAAAGGGATCGTCTTAGATTCGTCGATAATCTGGGCCCTTGAAAGTGCTGGCAAGCTTCACATACTGCCCATGAGAAGGGGTGGACAAAACTTTTAGTTGCCTCACATGAATTATGATGACCAGGGATTCGACGTGAATTTAAGAATATCAAGTATCAATCATCACGTTAAAATTTGAGTATAAGTATAAACAGCTCGCTTAATATAATCCGGAACTATTGAAGTTTACACGTTATAAATATACATGTAAAGGCAACAAACAAGATATAAGCGTCGGTGAAGCAAAAATTACCGTCCAGAAGAGTTCGCATGGAGATCAGGAACATCGTCCAGTGTGAATGGACCAAGCTTACCAAGCCTAAATAGTGTAAGGAACTTTTTAGAAACCATCAATCGAGCTTCATCACCAGCTTTCTGAGGTATTTTACATGCCTTTTGTAGCTCCACAAATTGTTTTTCTATGAGGCTCTCTAAGTCATGTTCGTCCTCTAAATTGCCGTCGAACTCGGACAATGTCAAATACAGAGCTCTCTGAACTTCAATTACAAAATTCTGCAAAACAATTAGCAAATACGCAAAAGAAATTAGAGGAACTCCTCTTCAAACATTTGACATTATAGAAAAAAATACACTGCTGCAAGAGATCTCAAATACAAACACAAATGACAAGGTTAAGAATAAAATGACAAAGGGAGAGTCAATAATATCAGCTGCCTCAGCCAGACACCTCAAATACTATAAAATACAAGTGGCCGTAGCCATATGCCCCATATACCTCTACCAAATCAGTCATGGAGATGCTAAAAACATGTAAAAAAATACAAAGACAAACAAAATCTACCTCTTTCACTAGAATCAATTAGAGCCAATCAAAGTGGTGAATGCTAGTGTACACATAAGAAATTCACACTTGTTCTTCGTACTACTATTTATATCCCTAGCTGAAAATTTCTTTTTGATGTTCTGATTGCATACGAGGTGGAACTTATATTCAGTGATTTCCTTTGTTGGTACCACTACAGTCAATTATACAGCAAGAGAACGTACCTCAATGTAGTGAATGTCAGACTCGTTTAACAACTTTCTCCTTTTAGGCAAAGAAATTCTAGCAGATTCACCACTCTCGCCAGTCTTGTCATCAATACACCTTTCTACCCTCTTATGTCGTAGGTGCTTCCAGTGAAGAGGGGTATTTCTTATGTTCAATATGGCTAGAAGATATTGCACAAGTCGCTCCTCTCCTACTACAGAATCTTTCACTGCTCCTGAGGGCGTCAAACAGTTTTCTTAGCCAAAAACTTCATATAAAATGCAAAGCTTGCATTGGTAAGTATGTAAGTTTTGAGCAATATAAATAGACCACATCATCATATAAGTAATTTTCTTATTAAAAGGTAAATATTGATTTGTGACTCTACACGGAGAAGTCATCCCAAGGTATGCAAACTGTTGATATCGAGCGGGTAGATACAGATGAAAATATTAGGGCATATAGAAGAAAAAATATCAAACTTTGGAGGTTGATAGTGTTCCACCACTAGCCAAACTTATTAAACAGGCAATGAACAGTTAAAAAGAAAATTGTCCTCATTTCAGTGTCCAGGCTTCAACATCTTAACCACATGTTTCAACTACTATGGATAGGTAAGTAAGAGATATTGATGGTTTAAAACAATTAACAAACCTGTCAGTGCAAGCTTTAACCCTGTCTCTATATCAGGGATGCTTGGAACGAGTACCCCAGGGGTATCCAAAACATATATGCTTGGCTGATGGGCAATCTGCAAACATCAATTAAGCAGGCGGAACACAACGTTAAGAAAGCTGAGTAATGGTAGGCATATAGCACATAACAATTTACTAACGAGCAATGTAAGAGTGTGTCAGGAGTAACATAAAGGCTGGAAAAGTTAATTCAAAGAGAGAGGACCTTATATCCTGCAATATCTCGAGTCACACCTGGCAGCGGTCCAACGGTAGCTCGCTTTGTCTTCTCCTGTACTAAACATGATCATATCCAGTTATATGAATATCTTTTAAATTCCAAATCTCAATGCAAGGACCTAAAATATGCCAATCAATTGTATGTTTGATCTATATGTGACAAGGAATTTGCAATGTGCAACTATGCAATGAGAATATGTGTCGGGCAGTCTAATCCGATAGGGTAGTGCCATTAATTGAATGTCAGTGCAAATAAACCAGCTCACGTTTTCAAACAGATAAATCAAGAAAATCTACCTGGAAAACGGCTAGATGCAATCTGATGAATAGAGTTTATAAGAGCAGACTTGCCAACATTAGGCACGCCAACAACCATAACAAGAAGAGTAGGCTCTCTTGAGATCACCTCCTTGAGTTTCAATTCTACAAGTGAAAGAAGCTTGATTCAACAAACCAAAAATTAGATCCTTTGAAAAAACAATAGATTTCTGAATAATAGTACCAAGAAGAAAGAAATATTGTCAATTATAAAAAAGAATTAAAGTCTCATTTTCCTTTTGCCATCTGAATTCAAGCAACTCGTGCAATGACATTCTTCACTGGAAACACTTTTGCTTATAACTTACAAGCAGCAGTATTTACAACGAGAAACAGCTAATACATGCAAGCAACAAAAAGCCTAGAACACAAATAATATGAGCATGATGATCACATCCAAAGATTTTAATAAGACCATAGGACTGTATCTAGTAACTAGAAAGTAAAAATGTAAGTTTCACATGCTAGCGGGATATGTTAGGCTCCAGGCACTTTCTTTAACTATGTACCACCTGATAATAAACCACAAGGATCATATTTCGTACCTCAGATGCAATTTGCATTACTGAAGTTTATCATCAAGAATATGACAACAACAGAACTACACGCATAAAATTAAATGAACGCCTGCAAGAAAACACCAGATATGTCGAGTCAATTAAGCTAACCTTCTGGACTGAACTTCTGCTGTGAGCATTTATTGAAAGGCAGTCTTGTTTTTTGAGCTCAAAATGAAGAACCCATTTCTGCAGCCACAAGTATAGCAGCAGCAATGTCAGTGAGAAGCACGTAAACAGGTTCATAGACATGTCAAGGCAATGCTCCGTATAGACGTCAAGGCAATCACACGATTCAAAACAAGCGGGGATTATATAAAATCCTTACATACATACGTTCATAATGTTTGGATTAGCTAAGTCTTTCTTGTTCAACGCAATGACCCGCCTCTTGCACGAGAGCACATCTTGCAGGTCCTGATTGACGGACGTCAATGGAATCTGCAAAAAAATGGCGTAATCAGAGCTCTGTATTCGCTGTGAAAGGTGTTCGACGAAATGCCAAAGAGAGGTGGGGAATGGCACCCTTGCGTCTCTGACTTCGATGACGAGATCGGCGAGCTTGAGGCGGTCCCGAATGGCGCGGGTTGCGGCGGCCATGTGGCCGGGGAACCAGTTGATGGCGCCGCCGCCAGCGTTGAACCCCATTTCGGCCACCTTCTTGGCCAAAACCCCCATCCCCACCATCACCCCTTCCTAGTCAAAGACCTCCAACCCACCCAGGGGTTCGATATTCCCAAATTCTATATGTGACCCGTTTTGGTTAGTTTCGATCGGGGACAGGTTCACTTTATCAAATACCGATTATTCATATTATAAATATATATATACATATAAGTAAAGTATTTTTTAGTCAAATATAAGAAGGTATTTTTGCCTATAATTTTAATTTGGGTTGTTTGATTACAAAGACTTGCCCAGATCTATTCTTTCAATTAAAAAAAATATTGAAATCTCTCATGGTGCCGACGATTGCCACATGGTCGTGTCGGCTACATCTGGCCACGGGTGGCCTTGTCTTAGTCGCCCACTGGCCAAAGTAATAAGGCGGCCAGATACGGTGGTCGCCTTGTAGCCGTATCGGCCACATCATACCACAAGTGGCTTAGTTTGGCTGCCTAGTGGCCAAATCTAGCCGCGAGGCAAGTAAATAAGGCGGCCGCCATATGGTCATGCCAGCTAGGTCCAAACGTGAGTGGCCTTGTCTAGTTTCCCACTAACCAAATTTAACCGTGGGGTGGCTAAATATGGCAAGCCCACTAACCTGGCGGCACGGCCTTATGTGATGAGGAAGCCAGATCTGGTCATTGCTGGCCAATTCCTAGCCGACAAGCAAACCTGGCAAACGAAATAGAATCTAGCCGTTTGGATTCATCGGACGCTACCAAATTGCACGTCGGGTTTTATGTTTTTTTTCTTAATTCCTAATATACCCTTCATTTGACTTCCCTAATCCCTATGTTCCCCGGTCTGAGAGTGACGCCGTTGTGCCCGTCCTTGCCGACGAACACTACCATAGTTTGAGCCGCAACAGCCAAAGACATGTTACTAGACGGGAAGTACCCCTTCCCAAGCCCACCAACAACGCCCAACCAAGTGTTATAATATTAAATTACGTGCCCCATAAATTACTTTTCTACTAATTTATCAACATCCTAAATAAATTTAAGACATAAATTTTTTTAAGACATTAATTATTTTTCTTTAAAATTTATTATTTTATTTGTCTATATATATATATAATAATTTTGTTTTTATATTTTTTGTTTAATAACAGCTGAAAATTATTTATATCCACTTTTTAATGCTTAAAAGTAAAGGATATGCTAACAAACATCTAAATGGAAAGCAATTTATGTATACAATAATTTAAAATTTACGATAATTTAAACCACTAATTTTATATATAATTTAATTTAAACATAATATTTATGATTATATAGTTATATTTGAAACTTTAAGATTCATAAAGAAAATTATATGTTTTAACATATATATTTATATTATATTAATAGTAATATATTATTATTATTAAAATCATAGCCCGGGTAATGCGGAGGAGCCGTGGGTAGTTATCATTAAAAGGCTGTTGGCCTTTCATTTTTATGCCATCATGGATATTTTGCTGAGAATCCAATTAAAAACTATTACAATATTTCATAAAAGAAAAAAATTCATCATAGACAATTATGGATTTTATATTTCTATTTTAAAAATAAAATATTTATTTCTTTTATGCATCTCTTGAAATTTTTCTCAAATTCTTTTATTTTTTATAAAAAATATTATTTTATAAAATTTTACATAGACTTGTTTTGATTGAAAATAAAATTCTCTTTGACCAAATTTCTGGATAACCAAATACAAGGCTCTTATATTTTTTTTAATATAAGTTTAAGACAACTAAACCGTCCCTACGTAAAAATTTTATAAAAATAATAATATTTTAAAATGACTACCAATGGATATTCACCTGGATGCCTGCATAGGTAATCAATAAAAAAGCGCGTGGTTCTACTTATATACGGAGGCCCTCGTAAATTCATTTTCGATGAGCCCAAGCTCATCTTCTTAAATTGTTTGGCTCTTTACTTAATTCCCGTATAATATATTCAAATCCGGCTAACCACAATTTCTCACTTCTTATTAATAAAAATTTATTTAGTTAATTATCTTTAAAAAATATAATAAAAAATTCAAATAATTATAATTTATCTTTTCATTAAAATAAGATATATTTTTAAAGACAATCACAATATATATCTAAAATATTAAATTATTATACTTTATCTTATTTTTTGACGAGAATTAATATATAAAATTAAAATTTATCCGGAGTCGTGCATGATATGCTATTAAGTCATTATTCATTGGTCGACTTGGATCATCTATTACTTTGACTAAAAAAGACTTGGATAATCATTAAACTAGTCAAAGGCCCCACACACTGCACGGGCCACACTTTAATTCCACGAAGAGTGATCATATTTTTCATAACAAAAATTAAAACACCAAAACTATATCAAAACATTATAGATACATTGTTTGTACATATTTATCTAAAAAAAGTATTTATTTTTATCTAGTTATATGGATAATATTTACTCAATTATGTGACAATACTCAAGCCACTTATGTAGATGACTTCCTGCATGTTACACGAGAATTAGTCATACAGTTTTAAAATTGCCGGAGAAAGAATTGCCAGAGGAAGAGGTAGACATTATTCTACAGCCGTTGGAGGAAATCTCTCACTCAAGAGTTATCCCAATTCTATAAAAGCAGGGTGTTATTGCTAAAACAGGGGGCTCGTACGTTGAAAAGAAGAGAAATAGAAGAAAGGATAGGGGAAGAGCCCATCGCCAGAGATTTATCTCCGGCGACCCCCTGGCCAACCACACCGCCATCTTTTCTGTGAAGCATTGCCAAGGAGAAACATTTCCATAATGCCGGAGGAGACCCATCTCCGTTTATTGCCAAACCTTGAAGATGAAACCTACCTTGCTGCTCTTGCACATGCCGGAAGAAAGACTCTGCTGTGAAGTTGTCGCCATTGCCGTGAGAAGAGGAGAAGAACGGTGAAGCAAGGTCTCCAACGCCAATGTCCGTCCAAGACCTCTCTCCATTCCCAGTGTTCCCTCACTTCCCTCAAAGCCAAGCCGCCAGCCAAAGCTATGCCCAAACCCGCCGGCAATGAAGAAGAAGATAGCATCTCTGTTTTGCAGGTTCAGCGTCCAATTTTTTGGACAACATTGGCCGTATTGGACCAGTCCGAGACCACGGGCGTGAAGCTTGAAGTGCCCACTACACAACGCCTCAAGGACTTGCCGCCGGAGATTCCTGTCATCGCTGGGAAATCGCCACGAAGCACCCCACCATAGAAGGGAAGGAGAAGGCGGAAAACAAAGCAACGGAGAGCAGATTTCGCTGGTTTTTTTCGACCAGTGACGGCCGTTCCCAGCGATGCCGTGGAGTGAATGTGAAGATGGAGGAGTGGTCTCGAAATCCAAAGTGAGCTTCGCCGGTGTTCGTCATTGCAGTCGCCGGAGAAAAGCCAGGAAGAGACCCATCCGACCAGAGGAAAAGCAAAAACGAG
The DNA here is from genome assembly GCA_033002965.1 of Piper betle. NCBI lineage: Eukaryota > Viridiplantae > Streptophyta > Magnoliopsida > Piperales > Piperaceae > Piper > Piper betle. The sequence continues at coordinate 40,903 of JAURVB010013391.1, read as the reverse complement.
CAAAACAGTCGCAAAGAGATGATTTCGCGACGATTTTCCGACCACCTACGGAAGTTACCGGCCCCAAAGTGGTGACCAAAGTGAAAAAGGAGGAGTATTTTACAAACCCAAAGTGAGCTTCGCCGGTGTTCGCCATTGCAGTCGCCGGAGAAAAGTCAGGAAGAGACCCATCCGACCAGAGGAAAAAGCAGAAAACAGAGCAGAAACAGTTGCGGAGAGCTGATTTCGCGGCGGTTTTTCAATCTGCGCCGGTCGTTCCCAGACCTTCCATTGCGATCAAGTGAAGGTGGAGAAATGATCTGCAAGCCCAAGCCGAGAGCCGCCGGATTTCGTCTCTGAGGTCGCCGAAAAAAATTGAGAAGTGACCGATCGGAGCAGCGTAGCACAAAAGTGTCTAGCTTTCCGGCACCCGACCGACCGACCGGAGCCGCCACTGACTGTCGGACCACCGCCAAGACCTTCACCATTCTGAGATCTACAGTTTTGGGCGAACTCCGCCACCATTCAGCTGCCGGAAAAGCCGCCGCCGGAGCGCCCGAAAGCGCCGCCGCAGTCCACAAGACTCGGCAGATCCGTGACCGGCCATTTACCCGCAGACCCGTGACCAAATCTAGAGTGTGACTGCGTTTGAGACCACCCGCAACCCGAATTGGAGCTGGTGTACAGTACACCACCCGTAGACTGGCGCACGCAAAAAGAAAGGAAGTCGACGTACACCATCCAGTCCGATCCCGTATTTGTTTAGTTTGAACCAACCCGGAGCGGCCTGGTTCAGCATATCAACACTCTAGAAAAAATTTGAAGGCTTTCTAGACCAATTAAAATAAATTTATCTAAAGTCAACAAAAATTCACTCTGATATGGGGTAGAAAATTTGCTTTCCCTCAAATTTGGATCAGCTATAGAAAATTATTTGATAAAACCAGCAAAATAGTAATTTGAAAGTAAATTTTGGTGGTTAAAATTGTCCTTGGTTGGAATCCTAAACCTTGCACAAAGGAAGACATCGGATTGAAGAGGTCATACTGGCAAAAAAACAGCCACCCGCTAATGCACGAAAATATATCGCTGCCAGCACTAGCATCAATCATATATATAAACACATCTCTAATCCAAACAATCTTCAAAAATAATGAGCAATAAAGTCAACCGTGTCAACCAGAGGCAAAGGACACCAGAGCGGCCTTACCCGTCGCCAGAGGTGTACATGTTTGGTCTCGTCGACGCTGACACGAGTGTAGAGTTGGGGAACTTGGAGCGGCACTGGAGCATCTTTCTATTTCGATGGCACGATCAAGTACCCTCAACGGTCAGAGCTTGGTGTCGGCGATGAATGTGAAGAACATGAGCCGGCAATGGTGTGTGATATTGCCGGAGTCTAGCATCTTGGAATCGAACTTGGCGGAAAGCATCAACTAAGCCTGTTCATCTAATCTGGCCACCATCACCATGACAAGATCGCTACTGATTTGAGATTATAATCGACACCTCCACCGAGCATGACAAGAGCCCTCCGCGACCCTGAGAGGCCATGTGTTAACTGTAAGATGGTTTTGCGAAGGAGCTGTTGTAGATGGTTTTGCAAAGGATCTGTTAAAACTGCATGCAGTTTCTAAAAGTTAACTACAATAAACACGTGGCAGATTTACATGAACTTTGATCAACTTGTCAAATGCAATGATACCACGATATTATAACTGCCCACAACTTATCCACGAGGAGAAGGTATAAATTGGACTAATTTAATTAGGCCAAATATTTGTTGTAGGAAGAAATAGGCCAAATTTGTTTTAGCACTTATATATATGATTAGTTTAATTTGTTTAATTAAAGAAGATTAATATAATTAATATAATTAATTTTTTAAATATATTTAATTAAAAAATTGAAACGAATCAAAAAATCTTCCACGTTGTTTGCTTGAGAACAAATCTGTTAACGGCCACCCTGCTCAGAAGAAGTTGGCGCCCTTTCCATACATGAAACTGAGAGTAGGCGGCGGTCTCACCTCCGTAAACCTCACCACCCTCCTCTCCCACTGTGGCCGCCGGGCCGATCTCTCTCTCGGTACCTCTCTCCACGCCGCCGTCCTCAAACGCTCCCACCTCCCCGACGACACCACCACCTCCCCTTACCATGATGACCAACTCCTACTCCACAATTGCCTCATCTCCATGTACTCCAAATGCGGCCGCCTCGCCGACGCCCACTTGATTTTCCAGCAAATGCAGCACAAGGACACTGTTTCTTGGAACTCAATCATCTGGGGTTGCTTGTCTGCGCAAGACTTCCACTCTGGGTTCCGACTTCTCAACCGAATGCGGGCGGAGGAGGTGCATGGTACTGGGTTGGACAAGGCGACGATCACCACCGTCTTGTCGTTCTTTACCGATCCCACTCGTCTTTATGCCGTCAACATGTTGCACTCTGTTGTTGTCTCGTGTGGGCTTGGAGTGGAAGTGCCCGTGGGGAATGCCCTCGTCACTGGCTACTTCAAATGTGGGTGCTCTCAATCGGCACGAAGGGTGTTCGATGAAATGCCGGTGACTAACGTGGTTACTTGGACTGCGGTTGTTTCCGGGCTTGCGCAGAATTCGGAGTTCGAGGATGGTCTCTTGGTGTTTGCTGATTTGCGTAGGTGGGTGGACGCCAATCCTTTAACGTATTTGAGCTCGCTGCAGGCTTGCTCTGGCTTGCGGGCGTTAGAAGAAGGCCGGCAAATCCATGGCATTGTCTTCAAGGCCGGAGTTCATTCGGATGTTTGCGTGGAGAGTGCGCTAATGGACATGTACTCCAAGTGTGGAAGCATGGATGATGCCTACCGAATATTTGAGTCGGCAGAGGAATATGATGAGGTGACCTTGACGGTCCTTCTCGCAGGGCTCGCACAAAATGGGATGGAAGACGAAGCTCTTGGCTTGTTCATGAAAATGATGAGGATAGGAGTTCGGATTGATGCCAGCATGGTTTCAACCGTTCTTGGAGTCTTTGGAGTTATCACATCTTTGGCTCTAGGCAAGCAAATCCACTCATTGGCGATTAAAAAACGGTTTGTCATCAATCCGTTTGTTGGCAATGGGCTCATCAACATGTACTCTAGGTGTGGTGAATTTGGTGAATCGATTAAAATTTTCAACAAGATGCCCGACAAGAACGTAGTCTCCTGGAATTCTGTCGTTGCAGGGTTTGCTCGCCATGGTTTTGGCTTAGAGGCATTTCAAGCCTATGAGACAATGCTGTCCGAAGGTTTCAAGCCTACAGATATCACATTTCTTTCATTGCTACATGCATGCAGTCATGTAGGATCCATCGGTAAAGGCATGCAACTATTGGAGTCTATGACAAAGGATCACAAGATTAGTCCCAGGATGGAACACCACGCTTGTGTGGTAGATTTACTAGGGCGAGCCGGTCATCTTGGACAGGCAAAATCCTATATAGAAGGATTGCCGGGAGAGCCAAGTGCTCTTCTATGGCAGGCTTTGCTAGGAGCCTGTAGGATTCATTGTAATTTAGAGATGGGGAGATATGCTGCCAGCTGCTTGCTGCGGTTAGAGCCCGGTTGCTCTGCTGTGTATGTGCTGATGGCCGATATGTACTCATGTAAAGAGAGGTGGGAAAGGAGGGCTTCGTTGATTAGAGAGATGAAGGAGATAGGCATCAAGAAGGAGACAGGTTTAAGTTGGATTGAGATGGGGAAGGGTGTCCACTGTTTTGTTGTGTGGGATAAGGTTCACCCGCAAAACAACACCATTTATGAGGTGCTGGATGGGTTGACAGAGATAATGCGAGATGAAGATTTTGCCCCTGTCGAGGATTTTGTGGTTTAGCCATGTTTTTGTGTTAGAATAGTTTGACATCTCTCTGTGACGAGACAGGTGGTGCAATGTTTTTGTGGCTTGGATGTTCAAATGTTAAACATCAAAGATTTGATACGGTTTGAGGATGCAATATGAATGTGAAAGTTATACCGGGACTCTATTGCAACAAGATGTCAAGAACTATCCTTTCCTCTATTAAATCAGACATGCCAAGCCATGGAAGTGTACCATAATACTAGACTAAAAAACAGAGCATAATCAAGGGATAATGTTGGTGTACCGTATTCGAAGTCCGGTGTATTTTGTTGCATGGACCAACAAGCTACCAATCTCCGACTTCGTGGAAGAATAGATTTTTCAAACCTCAGTGCTACAACTAGCGAACCGACCCATGACCGAACAAAAAGTAAATAAATAAATTAGGAAAAGAAAAAAGAACAGAAAGGTGCTTCGTAATAGAGATCCTTAAATATATTACATAGACCAGTATTGTACAAGCGGTTAACAGACTCCCTTATAATAATAATATAATGACATGCAATAAGACAAACATTAGTAAACAATTAGGATCTAATCCCAACTGACCTAACGGAAAACTTACAAACTTGATTAGTACTGATGATAAGCTGTTAAATAAATAAAACTAAGGAAACTATAAACAACTAAATGTTTAAATCCCATTGAGATGTGGGACTTGAATTTTGCGTAGCCGAGCTCGTATCCCTGCCCTGCACAAGTTTTATCTAAACTCCATGAAACAACACAACAATTTGAGTTCAATTCCCTCATCTGTTCCCAGCTCGTCATAACAAGATTTACCCAGACATCTTTTTGGCTTCTTGCATCCTTCCTTTAATTTGTTCAAGCTCTTCCAATAGAGGTGGGGATCGATCAGCTCCCAAATATTATATAACATACACGGTTAAATCCGAGAGCCAGTACCCTTTGACACTACTCATGAGTCACACAATCAAACAGGCAGAGTTAAGAGCAGAGTCATGGGAAAAAAGAAAGAAGAGTCTCGAGATCTAAAGCCACTGGGCGAGAGCTGCCACAACATGTGCAGCCTCGACTTAGCTATGTGGTGGATATTGAGGAGAGGCATGTCCATCGCCCTCGTTCAATGCGGCACTACCATCCCCATTTGCCTAGGCCACACTCTTTCCACAAGTTAAACACATGAGATTCAGATTGATAGCAAGGGTTGGGATGGGATAAGTACGATCGAGCTTGGCTACTTTGAAGGGACGAATCACGATTGTAGTTAGTGAATTAAAAACCGAACTTGTATCGGCCAAGGTTTATGATCAAAATGATTGGGTTTGGTTAGGGGCCATCTTCCTCTTCTATACATGTGACAGATAACGACGATAAATCTCAGTCTCCAATCTTCGTGCAACGTAAAATAACGAATCTCAATTCGCATTTTATTATTGTGTCTTGTCCTGTGACAGCACATGACCAACCCAGGAAGCCAGATAGAGATTGAAAAATTGTGAATAAGATTTAAGATATAGATAGCATAGTAGTTAGCTTAGATGGAGGAAGAGAAAGTAAAGCCCGGAGATGTCATCTGAGTATGTGTCGACTATGACAATTGACACTCCAAAAGGGTTTCATTGACATAATTTGAATCTTCTCCTCCTCCTGGGTTCTCTTTCTTCTTCCTTTCTTCTTCTTCTTTTTACAAAGGAATATTATCATCATCCATCAGATCATGGGGAGAAGATGAAGATGGTAACAACTACGTCCAAAGTCAGTGAGAGAGCTGATCGAGAGCAGCAGGCGGGCTTTAATGGCGGCTTCTCTTCCATCCCAGCAACATCACCTTCTTCCCCGTCGGCTTCTTCCTCTTCGTCGGAGTTCGAGTTCACAGTCTCTCTTTCTCCGACGACCAAGAAGCCGTCACACCTCTGCCCGGCCGACGAGCTGTTCTACAAGGGCCAGCTTCTTCCCCTGCAGCTCTCCCCGCCTCGACATGGTCAGGACCCTTCTCGCCTCCTCCAGCTCCTCCTCCTCCTCCGACTCCAACACCTCCCGCAACTCCAATGGAAGCTCCAACGACTTCTCTTCCGTGAACGACTGTGACTCCTCCCGACCCAGCTCCGCCATGGAGGACGACGAGCTCAAGAAGCAGCCGGCACCATCCCACCACAACAAAAAATCCAAGTACTTCTCCCTCTCCTCTTCTCCTCCGTCTTCAACCGCAAGGAGAAGGACGGCAACGTCCCGACTCCAGCTCCCCACCCACAGGCAAAAAGATCGGCGCTTCGGCCAAAGAGGTCATCAAGAAGTACGTCAACATTGTGAAGAAGGTGAAGCCTCTCTATGACCGGCTGGCACCCAGAAACCAGATGCATGGAACGGGTAACTTGCCGGCACCCAAGAGCAAATCATCGGCAAATCTGAAACAGAAACCGGTGGAGGAGAGCTTCCACGGAGGAGAAGGCCGAGGAAGGTTGTCATATCAATCTTCCTTCTCGGGGAACCTAAAACAGAGGTATCCTAGTGTAGCTCGGGTGCAGAGCAGGAGCTGTGTGGTGAGCTGCCCATCTTCCATGAGGTCGTCGCCGAGCCGCTCCGGCGTCGTACGGGCTAGCTCCGGGTCCTTATCCGACTTTTCCAGCGTCTCCTCCTCCATGACTTCGTCCATGGAGGAGCTACAGAGTGCAATACAGGGGGCTATCGCCCACTGCAAGAGCTCCTTAGCCCAGTCGAGTCATAAGAAGGCTATTGCCTGTGTCGTCGCCGGCAAAGTAGTCGGAGAGTGAGAAGAAGGTTTTTGATGTGAAGGTTAACATATGAAGGAGAGATCATCGTGCGTTGCCTTGATGAAGTTGGTTGTTATAAATTAATAGCTCCATGTAATCCCGCGTTGGTGAAGTTAACAAGCTTTTCGATTAAATCTTTGGAAGAAAATGTGGATTGTGAAATGTATCAGCTATTGTAATCTCTTGGCTTTTTCTCCATCGTATAGTTTCTGGTTTTCTGATTGAGATCGAATCTTGTGTCTAGTTTTGTTTTTGCTATGTTTCTCCTTATGCAAAGCCTAAAGAAATATATTGGAAAAAGATTAATAGTGACGTAGCTGATCTTCTCATTGCGCAACTCGAGCTCTTAGCTAGGTTATTAAGATCTGAAAATTTTGATTTGTTTTTCTAGAAACGTCACTTTGATCATAAACTATTACCTTGGTTAGATGTGAACAATTGGTTTTATTGGGAATGGCAGAACCAAGTGGGAGCGGAGCGAGTGGTACCAAACATATTGATTATATATACAATCTCAAATAAACGTACTAAGATAAACCATGCAATATTTTTTGGATAGATAGTAGTGACCGTAATACATTTTCGCAGGCGTAGGACTTACTGTTGTTGCAAACGCCCATGGAGAGACCCTAGGAGATGCCCATAGAGAGACCCTAGGAGGCCTCACGATTGATCCTTATCATTAACGGTCAGGCCTATTAACATCTCTGTAGGCGTATGCAACAAGCGTCTATAAAATTTTTCTACATATTAAGAATGAATATTTTGAAATGGTGACAAGTGGATCACTCAAAACTAATAATGTTCAAATTAGACCAAAGTAAATAATATAGCACCTATTTTTTTACCATGAAAATGTGAAACGTATATACCGCTTATACTCAAAACTATGCATATTATTGATCAATCATAATAATTAAGGATACAAGATCACATCTGTCTATTCTTGGGAGAGGGAGGGAAGGGGGCTCCACATTTGCTCCACCTTTAGTCGGCATGCAACCGTTGCCTGGTCAGGTCAAGACTGAAAGCTCGAAGGTTTGGAGATTTATTATTATTGAAAAATAAAGAAGCGGGGGAGATGGTATGTGGTTTGTAAGTGAGGGAAGAGGATGGAGGGCCCAAAGAAGATGCTTGGTCAAATTATTTGATGCTGGCAAGACAAGGCAACGGCCGCAGGGGCATTTTGATGAAAAGGAAGATGGGCTGCCCATTCGGTGCCATTTATGAACGGCAGAGATTGTAAGACAGGCTGCCGACTGCTCACTTGGCTTCATTTGGAGAGTGGGAAAGAACCTATAAAATCCTCCCATGTGCCATCCTTCCCACATTGGAGTTTTGTAGCTTAATAAACTGTGCTGGATGAGACAAAACGATCAGAATATGTTTTTACTAGCAGAGATGTGTAGCCGGTTTTGTGGTACACACACTAGAAAATGGACAAGGCTAATGTAGAACTGTAGAAGGGATCAAGTAACGAACAGAATTAATAATTGAAATAAGGTGGCCTACAAACTTTTGCATGGAGTTTTTAATTTACTTGGTTCTATCCAATTTTCAAGTTAGTTAACAAGATTAATGAATAGACCTAAGTGCTAGACAAGGCTGACTAGCGGCGAATAAAAAATTTTCAGTTTTTTTTCGATAGCCATTAAAAAAGAAAAACTTCCATTTAAATAGTTAAAATCGTCAACAAAATAACTGTATTATTGTCTCTTTAAACGGGCTATGAAAACTACGAGGCACCAAAAAAACATGATATGCCAGAGAAGAGACAGAATAAGATGCTCGGGAATGTGTTGACCCAAAGTTGATCCAAGCTACCAAAACTAAAGACCGGCCAATGGTAACCTTAGTGATTTAGCCATTTTTCAAAGGCCAGGCTAATGCCTAATTGATCCTAATTTTATTTTCTCGATCTTACCTTCTATCATTTGTTTTTTAATTATTATTATGATTGTAAAGATTCCTACCAAAAGTTAGCGACGAAAATTTACAAAAAAAGGAACAAAAAACATACTGAGAGAAGCTCATTTAAGCTATTCGTCTTTGCAAAGGAAGTTTTAGCGAGAGGAACCTGATTACAAGAAGCCCGCAACCCACACTTCTTGGGAATAGCATCCGGCAAAATACAGTCTCAAGCGATCCTTAACACTCCATAGAGATTCCTCTGCTTTGATCATAAAGATGTGCAAATTTTGTACTGATGAAGCACAATCCAAACACATGAAAACAGGCAATATTAATCAAACCTTCTAGCTCTGAGGTTGAGAACTGCTTGTGCCATATCCTGTAGCAATATTAATCAAACCGGAAGTATTGCAGGACACATACAGCCCCTTCATTAGATATTAGCAAATTCAATATTTAGCATGTCAATGCATTCGCAATTCGACCTACATTCAAGTTTCAATATGACAATTTTCCAATCATGTGGTCCTTTTGTACTAAGTTGGATTTCACCACTCGGTTCATTTCAAAAACCATTAAATGTAGAAGAACCAGCAAGCTCAATCTCTTAGCTGGAATAAGTGCAGATTAGCATTATTAATAAGTACATAAGATTACAAGTCAATAACCATGCAGTTGATCACCATCTGATCATATAAATTTAAAAGACAGTGTGAATCGAATGGTAATTCCAACCCTGAAGTCTGACCCTCGGAGTGACTCCAGAAGGAGTCTCAAATGACATGTTGACGGTCATGGCCTCCCTGGGACAAGAGAAAAATAGTTATCTGTGTAATGGACTGGGAGAATTCTTGTGTCCTCTCCTAAGTCCTTGTTCTTTGCAGCATGAACTGAGAAATGCAGAAAAATGCAACTCCTACATCCCCCCACCAGTTTGCACCACATTGAAATTATCATTTCCTCCATCTGAAAAGCCATCACAGATTCTCTGCAGTAGGTTCATCTCCGCCTTTCTACACGGAACTGTTTCCTCTGAATTCCAATCAGAACCACCACTGCAAGTCTCCTTTGTAGGATTCTTCAAATTAAGACCATTTATTTGTGGTTTCTTTGACATATTTGTCACATGCATTTGAATTTCATAAGAGGACCCTAAGATAGCTACCTGAGATGTAATTTTTAGAGGAACTTTTTGACCTCCGTGTGACTCTAGAAGCTCATAATCACCTCCTGGCAAATGCAACCAATAAAAATTTCTCGAAATAACCTGGTAGTTGGAAGTTCTATATAGCTTCAAGAGAACGAAGTACACTGGTTTTGCAGCCTTCGACTCATGATACCTCATTTTGCTCACTCGGACAACTTTTTCGGTGGCAAAGATAACTTGTCTGTAACCTGATAATAAGGGCACTCTCCATCCAGATCCCAGACTGAAGCCTCAACCGCTACATCAGATAGCTGGTCTGAAGTGGTATTGACGACCTGATTGAACAGGATAAACATAAGCCGGTTAACAATTTCAATAACCGAAGTGTTCTGTACTTACACATCAATTACTCACCTCAATGTCATATGTTGCTAGATTAAGTTGGACATGTATCGGCTCAGCAGCAGATCGGCATCCATAAAAGCCAGCTGTTTGATCATGAAGATGATCATAGAACTGGCCCCGTAGTCCTGTCCATGGGTTTTGATTTTTCCATATTAAAACACCCGTGTATTTGGTCCACATGCGAGAAGTCCACCCTTCTAGAAGGGCTCTGTACTGAACATAATTAACAAGTTGTGCCTGAAAATAACTAATTGTCGAATAAGAAGCAATTTCTCAATCAGAAGTGACATTGTTTTATACACGTCTATAATATTAGCAGTAGGGATACTTCACCTTCTTGCAAAAATCATCTAGATCTTTGGGAGATCCATATAATGCTATTTGGTCGTGAACCTTCCCAGGCTTTGAATAGGGTATATATTTGTGGTATTCCCAAATAGGGTTAGCAATTTCTTCTATATATCCATCCGACAACTTCTTAAATAATGGAATTTGCCAGCCTGCACTTGGCATGGTTGCCCTAATTGTAGCAGCAACAGGCACTCCTACTGAGCCAACCTCCGGATTGAAACCATAGCGGTAAAAATCATCCTTGAAAAAATCTTCTGGATATTGAATTTCATATGGACCGTCAGTGAAATCGCCTTTTCCATTAGCAAACCCATCCCACATGGATCCTTGTACATAAACGCGTGTTCCATCAAGATACTGACTTGGGTCATCAGATCCAAGATGTACTTCTTGCTTTACGCTTGTGTTTTCAAAGAGTGGATAGAGCTTTAGTTCATTTTTCAAAGTTGTATTAATATCTTCAGGAGGGGTTTGTTCATTGCCACCAACCCAAAGCGCAAGGCTAGGATGGTTCCTTAAGAGCTTCACTGTATCCCTTGCACATAGAAGAAAGAGTTCATGGTCCAAGGGCCCATCGGGATTAGATACTGGTATTCCTCGTCCATCACAATCTCCGGTAATCCAGAACTCTTGCCATACCTAAAAAAGACAATGTATAACATGAGGAGAGGACCACTGACAAATATAATCAATAATATCTTGTTTTCAAAATATTTGATTATATGATATCATAACAATAATGAAGTAAAAGGTGACATTAGACATCCATCAATGAAGAAAGTCGGGAATAAATTGGTTAACAATAAATTCGTCATAAGTAACAGATTTAAAATTTTAATTATTTGAGTGTACAAAAACTGACCAATAAACCATAGACGTCACAGTAGTGATAAAATTCTGGCCTCTCCGCCAATCCACCACCCCAGCAACGAATCATGTTGAAATTCATGTCAGCATGAAACTTGATGTCTGTCTCATAACGTTTCTTCGAAAGCCGCAATAACCCATCAGATAAAATCCAGTTGCCTCCACGAATAAAAACCGGTTGTCCATTTACCTTGAAAAGTCTGTAGAGGATTGATATTTCTAAATGTACCGAAAATTCTTAGAATATTCGAATCAGAGTATACCTGCCACCAGTTGTTTCATCAATGTAACTCTCAATTTTGCGGAATCCAAAATGTTCAGCCCTTGAATCAGATTCCCCAAAACCCTTTACATCTACACTAATGTCAACATTGTACAACGATTGTTTGCCCATACCGTTAGGCCACCATAAATTGGGCTTGTAGAAAAAGCTGACAAAGTAGAGTAATTTTTATGCATAAGCCAAATAAAAAAGTAGAATACACTATCATGGAAAAATCATTTAAAAGAAAATATGTTGCAAGTTTCTCATATGATGGAGGGTTTCATTAAGTAAATTTGAAGACTATATACTGTAAGATAAATCAATAAAAATATAGGCAACTTTATGTTGATCCAGTGAAAAACAAGCTTTGCTCAACTTGGGCCAAAAAGCAGATAGGAAACATAACTTAAAACCTTTTTATGCACACCTAACATGCTAACAAGTATGGTTTTCGGTAAGGAACTTTAAATAAACCATACATTGATAAACAAATGGTAACTCAAAGAACATTATTGAAGTAATGCTTCAGCGCTTACTGGAGGAAAGGTAAATGAAACCCGTTGTCCAGGATGAATTGACGTTTTCTGCATATTAAGATGCTCCACCAAGCATATGCTACCCTCAAGTTCAGTTGCGACTTGAAGATTTAAAGTACAATCAGCAACTGAGGAACTCTTATTTTCCAACTCCATTGTGGTATGAAGATAAACTCTTTTCATTTGATCAAAGAATGATGAGACAAGGTGAGGGTCAATTAGCTTAACTGGCTGCAAAACGGAAACCACAAGTCTTATATTGCAAAATACTGTGCTGGTAGAGGCTGTCAGCTGAAGGAAACAAGGGATTATCACTACAAATAAGAACCATGATTCCAACAGTAGTGATTAGTATTAACATAATAGAAGTAAGCGAATCAATCAAGTAGTCAAAACTCCAAAGAAAAATCATTATTTATGGTCCAAGACCATAGATATTGATAAATGCCGCTGCCCTTTATTTATTATATGGATATATTGATCGAAAAAGTAAAGCTATGCTTAATAATAAAACACTAATATGATGACAAAAGAGTTAACATACAGAACACCTAAGACACCAGTTGACACAAAAGACAACTAGCCATTTTGAAATTTTTTGCTAGTCTTAGAATTGAAGCCGTATAGATGAATAAACAATTTTAACAACTTTGCTTTGCATTTTAAAATATCTGATATAACATGCTAAAATATGAAGAGAAGATAAAGCATTATAGAACACGACAAAATGGTCCATCTCAGCCAGGTATGAGAATTTGTTATAAAAGCTTACCCCTGTTACAGTGATGGATACCTCATCCCAGATTCCGGTATTCCTGTCCCTGCAATGCAAAACAAAAACGTTTGCTAGTTTACTTGATTTTTTTTTAGAACTCTGGCAGCCCATTGCATTAAAGTTAAAGTAGACCTTTAACAAGAAATCAATCATGTCAACAAAATTAAATGAAATTATAGCATAATACCACATCTAAGACATCAATAATTTTTAAACTACTAAGGCAAAAAAATTTCCTCCCAAAGAAGGCTTTATAAACACTAGTCGATACTAAAAGATGAAGCATTCATCAGTGGTACTAAGTTCATTACTATGTTCATTTTGAGCAATTCTCCTTCTAAACTTTCAAGAGAATAATTGACCTAAACTTAATAAAATACAATGCATGTATCTCATCAATTTACCCACCTTATGGGAGTCATCCAATCCCAACCCTCAACATATTGAGCTGCAACATCTTTTCCAATCTGATACAGAAAGAGGCAAGATAATAGGGAGCAACAAAGTTCAGGGACAGGATTTTGAGCAGGCAAATACCAAAATAATATAAAAATATCCTATTGTCCCGGCATAAGCACAATGCTGAAGAATGCCCAACCACCTCAAGTTGTTCTATTTGAAGTTCCATGCAGCGGATAGTATTTAGTGTTTGCATCTAAAAGCACAGTGTTACTCTAAAACATAGGGTGTGCCAGTGTGTGCTCAGAGAGAAAAAGGCTCGTTTGTGAATATTACACTGTCGACAGCCTTGTAAAAATAGCATAACAGGGCCTGATTTCTTATTGATATTAATTACGTGCATCAAACTACACTTAGATTGTTAGACAACATATGGCAGCACAATAAGAAGGAGATGATTTATCACTTCAATATATTGCAATTTTCTAAGTAATTTTCATTCCAGACTATGGATGCGAAACAACAGTAAGAATTGGTAAGATGAATGAAATAATTAGCTCACAACAGAAACAACTTGTTTTCCAGCAACATAAGCTTTCTTAATCAAAATGTATTCTTCTCGTAGGCATTAGGTCATTGAAAATTAGCAAATTCAACGTAGTACTCAAAAAGTAGATTCTTCCTCCCATGTTCTTTTGTTAATCTGAAAATACCAACATGCTAGTAAAAGCTGCACAAATTTTTTCTGTTTCATTTCATTTCATATTTAGTTATGTGGCTGCTATCCTTTCCTTTTTTACTCATGATTTATGAACATATCAGCAGGCACTTCTGACAAGTTCCCAAAGATCAACATTTGCATTTTAAACTGCAACACCAACAAAAAGACCTCAAGTACTGAGACAATAGTACTCACCTCATGATCACCTCCTTGGCCCCCTTCGGGAGGAATTCGTCCAGGATGATCAGGAGGATAAATAAGAACAGCAAGTAAATTTTCACCCTCTGGGTGCAAGATATCCGTAATATCCAAAGAATGTCTACGGAACATCCCTTTTGGCAGCACTTTCTTATGGCCATTAAGGTATACCTCCCCAGAGTAATTAATTGCACGAAAATTAAGATCAACATGCTGATTTTCTTCCTGCAACGAGGAGAGAAAATATTAACAGCTGTTCATTAAAACATACCCCCTATGTAGTTACAATGCATTATTTATCGACAACCGAGTTAAATTTCCAGGTGATAAAGTCAAGATTGATAGGTATTCAAATTTAAGATTCATTAGGTAGCACGGCAGAATGGACTCTACTACCTCATTTCCAGACAACAGTTTAAACAAGCAGTTGCATCCAGATCAACTCATTTAGCAAGCAAAACCTGAACTCAGTGCAGTATAGACAGCAAAAAATTACTTGCAAAAAAAAAAAGGTTTAGCAGACATGAAATGGAGGGCTCTGATTGACATATATGGCATAATCAGGCAGCGGAAGAGCATTGTCTACAGCTGATCATAAATGTATCAACGACTATTGGTAAATAGGACAAGAAAATTTTAATCATCAACAAGCTAAACACAGTCTGACTCCAAATTTGACCAACCAATTTGCAGTGAAATCGGGTGAAAAACCAAAAGGTGTAGTACTCCCTCCCAGAATCAGCAATATCGATGATCTCCTCATTGTTCAACCCGTAGAACGGATCCGGCACCAACTTGTTCTTCACAAGCGTCCCTAAAACACTAAGAAGAGACCAATGTCCCATAAAGTCACAACCTTCACCAGAAAAGCAATCAAGCTACCCGAGCAAAATTGAAGGAACGAACACTTACGTGCCGGGAACGACGGCCTCCATCCATGGGGAAGAAGCTCCTGCGGGTGGGTCGGTGGTGGAGAGCTGGACGCCGGTGAGGCTCACGTCGGTGGACCTAGCGGCAAGCCAGCCGGAATCGAGCACCGTCTTGCCGATCCCCACCATTGTTTTGAGCAGGTAAGCTCAGAAAAACTCACCGGGAAATTGTGCCGTCGGCTGCTCACTCGCCGCCGTCCTCACATGCTCCGAAGGGGGCTTCGTTTTCGTGGATACAAGCTCGGGGCTTTGTTCTGGTTGATACAAACAAAAATCAAGCAAAACAGCGGATTAGAAAGCTGTCGTCTCTGTATTTTGCGAAGGTAAAAACTTATTGGAACGTAAGATCGACCATACAAGCAAAAATGAAGTTGAAGGTAAAACTTGAATTTCCATAAACTCTGATTTGTAGTAACGTCACGAGTAAATCTGGAAGCCTCCCTACCGACAACCAACATTGTCGTGTCCGTCACGAGTCGGCACGATTATCAGTAAACTAGGTGGAAGACCTTTTGTTTTACTTAAGAGAACTAGGGGGAAAAAACCGAGGATCTTGTTTGATTCCAAAACATTAACACATGTGTCATATGGATTATTTATGCAGCCTGCAGACATGATCATATCTTCTTCTTCTTCCCCACAAAACATCTTCCCTTCCAAAAAAATCTTCTCAGACACCAACCAAACACCGGGCCAATAAATTTTCACCTTTTCTTTGTTACAGTAGAAAAAAAATATTCATTTCTCAAAGCAAACTGATCTGACGCATTTGCACATTGGAGATCAGATACTTTGGTTGGTAATCATCAATGTTCTATTGCACATGACATGCCCACAATATCAGATACAGCTGAAACGTATATCAGATACAGCTGAAACGTATCTGATCATCAAAAATCTCAAAACATCAGAACAGATTCGTGTCTGATTGACAATAACAGTAATAAGATAAACAAACAATAATAATCTTTAAAATGCATCACCTACCAAACCAGTTATCAGCCTCCACCGTTCCTGGCACACTAGAGAAGCTGGCTCCATACTTTTCTCATCATGCTCTTTGCGAAAGGTTTAACTTTCACATGAGCATCCCACGTCTTCTCAACATCATACACCGAATGCATTTACATATCATCTACACGTCCTACGTATTCTTAACGTATTGGAGGCAAAACATATTGACATAAAATAAAATCTGATACGACTGTAACATGCAGAACACTTATTGGAGGCCAGGGGGCGAATCTCCCTACATTGAATATCCTTCAGGTACTATCTACCATCTAAAACACCAGGGTGAAGTAGCAGCCACAAAATTACGATTATGTTGAATAAATCTAAAAAAGTGATATATAAACAACAGGTTTTTCAAACGCACACATCACATTTCACAGTTCAGTATGATGGTTGCTTCCAAATCGCAGTAGAGATTTGGAACGTTCAAGACATGTAATAAACAAATAAAAACAATTGTAGTCGAAACTGTATGTACAAACAACCTGACGAGTACACAAAACAAGCTCAAACTATTTACAAAAGCAGGACCAAATTTCCGAATCCAAAATTAAAAAGCATTTCTTTGTAGCAGAATTGACCACAAGGAAAAATTGTACGGAGCTTTGTTGAACCAAGCAAAATGCACGAATTTTGCCCCATCTGATTTACTAAATATTTCTCCATCAGTGGCAGCCAAATGGAATCCGATTAGAGATTCTACTGCCTATGAAAAATGGTTCCCCGAAATGTTCTGGAGTAAAAAAGAAAACTGTGAGCAAGGCAGGCAAGAGTAGTTGTTCTTTTATTTTACAATGCAAAATGGAAACACAACAGCAGTAGCAGAATTGAAGTTCACTAACCGGAGGGTTAACCCAGGCTTTGATGTCAAAGTGCTGGGAATTGGGCCAGTTAAATTGTTGTTTTCCAAAAAGCTGCAAATCCACAATAACCAACATGATGAGCCACCATACCAATTAAAATTTCTGGCGTCAACCTGTAATTCTTTGGGCCAGCCACCATAAAATTACTACTAAGAAACTAAAATACCAAGTACTGACTTGCAAATTATAACACGACTGTTGCCATAATGTCAAATTTCTAAAGCATTGACGACCAAATGAACACATTTCAAGAGTTTTAAAAAAGCATGCTATAATTTCAAAGTGGATATGCTCATATTTCTGAGAACAGCTAAAAATGCTTATCAGGAAACAACCACTACCAGCAGAAGGCATTCGAAACAAATTTGTGACCAAATATATCTTGCCTAATGCTGGGAAGTCCATGAATTGTTCACTCGAAAATCACCATTATTTGAATGGTTTTTTGGGGATCTAAAGCAGCAAAAACAACTTTCATGCTGATATCCAGCAAATGTTAAAATAGATTTGCATGCTCAAAATGTTGTCATGCAGAAGATCCACATACTGATACTGAATAAATACCTGACTTCAAAATTTAATGTGTTATATTTCACTTCAATAGACACGACATAGGTACATAACATTTGGGTTTTTTCAGATTTAAAGCATACTTACAGCTCACGTAAACCTTCAATATCCCCCAGTGATGGTGGAATTTGACCACTAAGTTGATTGTCTTGCAAGTGTCTAGAATAGAAACAAAAGTCTAATTAGAAATGAGGAAAGAAATAGCACCTAAATAACCAAAAAAGAAAAGGTAACAAATAAAAGTTAAAACTTTACACTCTTTGCAGCATCTTCAAGGAGCTAAGATCTGGTATATGTCCACTTAGATTATTGCCTCCTAGAAAGCTGCAGCAAAATCTTTGGTTAGTTCCAAACACATTTTCGTGCGGTGAATGATACAAAGTAACAACTTACATGTCAGTGACTGCAGTCAATCTGGCAATACTCTGAGATAGAAATCCAGAAATGCCCATGCCAGTCAGATTCCTGGAAAGCCACAAAAACAAAATGCTAATTAAAAGTAGAAAATAAAATAAGCATAATGTGCAGAAGGCAACCCATGCGCCATCAAGCCAACTTACAAGGCTACAATGCGGCCATCAAGTCCACCACTGCAGGTAACACCAGTCCATGTGAATTCTTCAGGGAAGCATGGATCCCCGTTCCAATCAAGCGGCACATTCTGCAGATTTTTCTTCAAACCATCCAAGGCAATAACTGCAGATACAAAGTGTATATTACATTAAATTAAGATAATACGGAAAAGAGAAGCATAAGAAAGATCCATGAGATCAGTAGAACTTACCATCTCTTGTTTTTGTTCTTCCTCCAAGTTTCAAAATGTTGAACACTTCTCCAGCATTAATCAATGGAGAACCTCTGGACCCATAAGCAGGAGCTACGACAAGCTTCGTGAGACCAACTAGAGGCCACTCAGTAGCAAAAACTGCCGCACCAGATTTTGTCACAGTCAAGTTCCGGTAGTATTGAAAACCATTAATGGTGATGTCAAGTAGTCTTGACTCATCCGATGGAAAATCATGATGTTCAACAAAATAGAGAGCAATGTAATATGAGGAGTTAGACAGAGGAACATTGGGCCATTGCAGCTCAATTGCTTCTGATTGGTTGGAAGATAGAGCAGTATCAAAAACCTTTGCCGGCGGGATATTCCAAAAACCAGAGACAGAAACATTGCTCTTGGAAGAAACAGTGGAAACAAGATTGCTGCCAGGAAATGGCTGCCACAACCGGTCAAAGGGGTCTTCTGGAAACCTAGTATATAAACACTTCGACTGTCAGCACTTGTAAATTGTAATGGTAGGGAAAATAGACACCAAACATCGGCAAAGAGGTTGTAGTATATGGGTTTGTGTGGGTGTGTGGGGCTAGCCTCAGAAGAGTGTCCTTTGAAAAAAAAGTGATTCCCTAAATCAATCTATCATCTTGCTAAAACCGAAAATAAAGCAGCGTAAAACAAGCTTACATTAAGAAAAAGGCATACCGTACTAATAGGCATATTCAAAAAGGTGAACGTCAATAGTGCACTATATTAAAATAATTCATATAAGCAAATCAAATGCTGAAATATGAAAATTGTTCATTTAACACAGGGCAGTCAATCATATTTCAAGCTTCTGAGAACTAATAAAAAGCTCTAAAGTCAAAACATAAATAATTTCGAGCAGGCCTTCTTTAAGCATTGAACTGGACAGAGCATTTGAGGAAAAACCATCATATGCCATTTTGAAAGCCAAAATTATGAAGGATTACCGGGTTCTGAGTTTGTTCATATAGGAAGATGCTTAACACAGGCAAAAACTCATAAAAATCAACCAGTTCGATTCAAACTAAATCCTCAGTTTGTCTAAACAGAAGATAATTAATTCAGTACAAAGCAAATGAGAAAGGGGGAAGGGTTGCAGCTGATCAAATCTCCTTTTAAGATAATAAAGAAAATTAAAATTTTAACATATACCTCAGAGGAAACCTGTTGTCGTACCCAAAGGCATGCCTGGCAACCATGGCCAATGCATGCTTGTCAAAATCCGTGGTGTTATAGAGCGAATTTTCCAAAAGCACCAGCTCCAAAACATTGATAAACAAATCGGAATCCGTCAACGAATTTTTGCCGAGGCAAATGCTCATCGTCCTTCCCTTGGCGGGGAAGACCCCTCATAATAAGTCGCCTCCCCTCTAAAGTAGTCCTCCGTCGTGTTGACCACGCTCCACAAAGTGCCGTCGACCATCTGATCGAATACCGGCGGCGGCGAGGGGCCGTTGAGCCCGCCGTAGAAAAATGTGGTGCGGACGAGGTACTTGCCGGAGCGGTAGACGGGGACATTGAAGCAAAATTTCCGGTGCCGGTCAAGGGGGAAAGAACGCGCGGTGGCGAGAATAGGGTCGAACGGCGGATTCGGCAGCACCTTGGGCGTCCCGACGGAGATGAAGCTAGCGTCCGGCACGTACCGCCGGTCCGCAATCACCGTCGGCTCCGCCCCGCCACAATCGATGAAATAGCCCGACACTGCGACACACCCCGAAAAAGAGCAAAAGAAAAAAAAAGAAGAAGAAAAAGATTAAGACCAAATTCGAAACCCCCGCGAAATTCCACCCGGAAAACGGATACATATCGCACCTTTGGGCACCGCCGGCTGCGAATCGACGCCGGCGAGGAAGAGGAAGAAGAGGAAGAAGGGGGGCATGATGGCGGGCATGGTGAGATGCCGCCTGGGTGATTGGGGAGGGGTTGTAGGGTGTGGGAAATGATGGGAAATGGGACTTGGAAGGGAAGTAAAGAATTGGCGAGGAAAGTGGAGTGGGTGAGGGAGGGTGCCGGTGACGGTGCCGGCATTAAAAGAAGACGAAAGAAGGATAAGGTAAAAAAAGGTAGGAGGAGAAAAGGAACGAGCAATGGTTTTGAAGCGTTCAACTGGGAGGGAGGGGTAGAAGGCGAGGACTCGGGGAAGAAGGAGCAGGGACATTTGAGGAAGACAACGACGCGGGAAAGACTCCTCCGAGCCTTTTCTCCTTCCCACTCCTTCCTTCTTCTTTTTTCCTCAAAAAAATATATTCCTTCCTCTCGCCGTCGCTGTGACCACATTACAAGTTACCATTTTTTTAGCCGAATGGGTCTGGACTTTTTCTCCTCAGGGTTTGCTTGATTTTGTAGATTACTAGAAGAAGAAGAAGAAAAATATTTTTTTAATTATTTCTCACGGGTGTTTGGTTAGAAAGAAGAAAAAAAAGGTGGAACTTATTTAGAAATTTAAAATGAATGTAGATTAGAGGTGACTCAACTTATTAGTATCATCATCAATAAAATTGATTTATCTATTTATTGGGTTTAAATGTAGAAACTAAACTGAAATAAATTTGAATTGGCAACAATCTAATTTATATTCTGCATGAGCAATCTAGAATAATTTATTCATGGTGTTTCATTTTTTTTATACCAAACAAGATTATACTCTCGAAGATGGATAGTATAATTTATTATTTAAATTAATTATATGTTCGTATTTATATTATTTGGTCAAGCATTACATATTATAATATTGGATAGGGAAAAATGCAATGTCGAATTTTGTGATTATCTTCATTCATTTTTTACGCTTTTTGCTCTTTATTTTTGTTTTTGCGCCAAAAGAACGGGAATTGTCGTAAACTTCCTAGACTTAATCATCCGCAGTGTTATTATCTCATCTTTTGTAAAATCCATGCTCAGTATGATCTTGTTTTAATCCAATAATTTATTTCTATCAACAAGAAAGATTCATGTTAGATACAAAGAAAAGTTTTTAAATCCCTGTTATAAGATAATTAGACTATAGATTAAATATTAGGGGTCGGGTTTCAAATTAATTTAGCTTTATCTTGTAAATGACGTGGTTATTGATGTGATAATAACTTGTTTTGCATTAGCAGCCGTGACAGATGTAGGTTTACTTGTTCAGCTAATGATGCTTAGGGTAGAGTTAGACATTTTAATTACAAGTAATAAATTTAGTAGACTTGCTGCTTAGGTTGTGAATAAATGGAGTGAGGCTCAAGGCTTAACGCGGTTTTATTCAAAATCAGCTTTGCATAAAGTCAATTAATGACTTAGTCGTTTTAATTAAAATAATGTAGGCATTATTTTAATGAACTTGAATGAGAACTGAGCTTGCATTATTACTTAAGATATTAGATATTTGGTTATTGCTTAAGACATTAGATAAGCGTATTCCAGTTAAGTAATGTTGAGCTGATAATAAGGTTTTAGTCGCAATTTTATGCAACAACGATCTCACAATTTCTTTCGTTTCCAACCTTATCAAGAAGAGGAAGCTGAAAATAATCAGAATTCAAAATTTTATTTAAAATGAAATGACAAAAAAATCCCCTATGCTGGATATACGATATTTAATTTTTTTGTTCGAAGGCGGAATTAGGTAAGCTCTGAGGAGTTGGGCCCATATCAATGAATGATTAGGGGCGTTGGCCAGCTGATCGTTGACTTAATGGTAAAAATTTAAATTTTAAATTTTAAATTAAATAAAATGAATTGCTATCGTCAAAGATCAATATTGGACATTGGATGTTACAACTTAGGCTTCCTACAACTTAACACACATATATTTATTAATAATAAAGTATTTCCCATACGCCGAGATACAGATAATCAAAGGGAGTACAATTTTAAGAATATAAAAAAATCACAAACTTGTAAGCTGTGAAATCGATCCAACCTTCGATGTTTTCGTCATAGTCTAATTTGTTCAGAGATGACACCACCACAAGGCCCATTTATGAATGAGTCTATCATTTTATATATAGTCTTGGCTAAATGGGCTCAGAAACAAAGTAATACCCCTTAGTAAACAAAAGTAAAAAACAGAATCGCAGATCATTCTTAACTCACGGATACAATAATCTATTTCACGAACCCAATATATAGTTTAACTAAATAATTTAGCTTCCAGATAGAAAAGGGAAAATATTATCAATAATCATGTTTTAAAGTTTTATAACATAAATAGCAAAAAATTTAAACTTCTATTAGATATAACTAAATCTCGTTTTTTTATTTCACATATAGTCAGATCTTCTATTTTTATTTCAAATATAGCCAATTTTCATATTTTACATATATTTGATTCATAAATTTGTATTTTATTAACATACTTCAAATTTGCAAAACATATTTTTTCTTAAATTTCATGTGATGAATGGTATTTATCTTTTTTTTAAATCAACTTTAAAATATATTATCCTAAACATAATTTAATATAAAACACCCATATATATATATATATAATTTTTTTAGAAATTTGATCAATTAAATTTCAAACAAATATAAAACTTTACATTTTGAGCTATAGCTAAAAAATAATATAATTTTAAAATTTATTCATCATTACCGATCTTTTTATTTTGATATATAAAATAAGTAAAGATTATAACTTCTATTTATTATCATCTTTTTTTGAATAAAAAAATTTTTTATGAACATTTTTGTCATTGAATAAGAAATAATGAGATTTGATCATGATTAATATGAATGTTTTAAAAATGGTTAGGTGTGATACAAGTTTCAAAATTTGATTATTTTTGAAAAAAATTTAAAATTTGGACATTTATGATATTTTCCCGAAAAAATTAATTTAAGAAACAAAACCTGGGTTAACTGCTGATCAATAAGCCACGTTACTTGGACCTTGGGGGATCAAAAAGAGCGCGACCCTTATTTTTCTTATGGAACCGAAAGAGAAGAAGCCAAGAAGGGCTTTCCATCTTTAAAGTTTTTACTCATTCAGTTATATTGGCATCGGTAAATCTATAGCTAAAGCAGCAATAAAAAGAAGGCACAATTCAAAGGGCAAAACGGATTGCATGCAAATCGCGGGACATCTACCAAATTCAGATACACACATAGGTCCAGGGTGAAGCAAACGGTACGAAAAACTTCCGACGGGTATGTCCACTTATAGATAAAGGGGGATCGGCCACATATATTCCACCTCTTAAACAAGTAAAGACAAGTGCAGTAAGACGAGCTAAAATTTGTCAATCAGACAGCCTGTAATGCAGTGTAATTAATTCAACCAGTTGAGACCACTCAGGCATGTAATACAACACACGCCGCTGACCGCCGGAGGCGGGGCGGGCAATGGGTCGGTGCAAGGACTAGTGCTTAGCACACGAGGCTTGCAGCTATCTCTTTTTTCTTCTCCCCTTGTCAACAGGGCGGCAGCCAATGGCATGAACGAAGGATATTTCCTCCTGTTGAGCTTCAACTAGTCCAATAACATTAGTGAATATGCAGATCCTAAGCTTCTTTGAACTCATTCCCCATATTGCAGTTTGGGCCTTCGTAAGCTTTGATCCCGGGCCACAAATTCGCATTGTAAGATTCTAGCGCACAGGGATAAGTCGGCAACTTGAAGTTGGATATCGAGATATCGTTGTTGCGTGGACGACCAGGTCATGCTCTTCTAGTTTTGGAACTTATACACGCCTCTAAGCCACACCACTAGATGCGATGTGCTTGCTTGTTCATAAAGTTGATAGGTTATCGTTTTACATATAGTTTCAAATTAAATTGAAATAGAATGATTAATTATTTTTTCGGCCATTTCATAAAATAGTTAAAAAATATGATAAATTTTACTACACCGTTTTAAATTTGAAATGACAATGATAGAAGCCTCCACAACTACCGTTTTATTTATTTATAAAATAAAAAATATAGTTATATTGATTAATATAAATAACAAATAGTATTATTATTGGTATGTTTAATTAAAATTTTATATTGTTTTATCCTTTTAAAAGTTAATTTAATATAAACATATTATCTAAATAACATCAAATATATAAATATTTTGTATTATAAATGACTTGTGTATTTAAAATCAAAATTTACCAATTATTAACCACTTACCGCCAATTAAAGTAATTAAAATTTGGTAGCGATAGATGGTCGTAAAAACGATGAGTGGTACGATAATGATTAATGAACAAGAAATTGGTAAATTATAATAATAAAAACCTTAGATCGTAATGTAACCATATTGTTTGCATCCCTTATTGAGGACTTATCCGATTATATTCGTTGTTCGATTGAGAGCATAGTCTTAAATATTAGTCGATTCAAAATATATTAAGTTTAAAACAATTAAAAGTTTTAAACATCTTGTGCTATATTAAAAATATATTTTATCAATTACAATAAAATACATTGACTTTTAATTGAAAAATCATTTTTTTGTGAAATTTGTAAATTAAAAGAATTAAATATAGATTAAAATGTTACAGAGATTTAATTCATATGAAATTTAAAATAATATGCAGGATGAGATTGACTAACACAATATATTATCTAAAATTATAGTTAAAATATTATTAAAAGATATAAAATTTACCAATAATATTACGAGAACTAGTCAAAGACCCATTAGATATACACCTCATATTTAAAATTTATTAATAATATATATTAAGAATTAACAAAATTAATTTCAAAATAATTATCATATTATAGTTAAATAAAAATCATGACTATTTATTTAATTTTAACAAAAAAATATGACTGTATATAAATATTAAAAATATTTTTAATTTTAATAAGCAAAAAAAAAAACCAGAGCTTTAATAAGCCGAGTTAAACTTTTTAGAGTAGGAATAATGAATGAAATCCTACTTCTCAAGTAAAAACGAACAATCGGGCCCCACCTTTTCAACTCCAACTTCAACGCCACGTCGGACACAGAACGAGAAACGTGACGAGTGGCCGCCATCTATAAATACTCCTAAACTTACCTCCTCATAAAATACGCTCATACATACACACCTCCCCCGTCGTTCCTCCGTCTTCGATGGATCCCTTCTCTCGCTGCTCCGTCATCGTCGTCGGTGCCGGCATCTCCGGTACACACTCCCTCCCCTCAATCCCACCCAACCTCGTCGCATGACATTTCATGTATATTTTCCATGTTCCATGTTCACGTTGTAATGATGATTTTTGCCTGTGAACGGCATGAATTTCTGGGCAGGAATATCTGCGGCGAAGAAGCTCGCGGAGTGTGGGGTGGAAGATTTGATAATGCTGGAGGCGTCGGACCGAATAGGTGGTCGTATAAGGAAGGAGCAGTTCGGCGGCGTCCCCGTTGAGACCGGCGCCGGTTGGATTCAGGGCGTTGGCGGGAAGGAGCCCAACCCCGTCTGGGACCTTGCCGCTAAATCTGGACTACGCACTTGCTTCTCCGACTACAGCAACGCCCGTTTCAACATTTACGATCGAAGGTTTTTTTAAAAAAAATTATTCTTTTTATTACTCTGCTGATACATGTTTTGGCTTTTGTTTTTGGGAAGTTTGGTTGACATTTAGCAAATTTCGCAGCGGGAAGATCATTCCCAGCGGCGAAGCGGCAGAGTCGTATAACAGGGCGGTGGAGAACGCTATTCAAGAACTGAGGCGGCAAGAGGGAAGGTCGACTCGGCGTTGTTGAAACCATCTTTGTAATACGATTCTCTCATTTTTTTTGTTGATAAGTACAGTTTGTTCGTGTTCATGCGATCGTATCCAGTCTTTTGAAATAGTTGAAATTGCGCGGTTGCTGTGAATTATTGTGAACTGACATCTGAAATTGCAGGTCTCTTTCCACTCCCGTTGAGCTGGCCATCGATTTTGTCCTTCATGATTTCGAGATGGCAGGCAAGTAAATTTGCTTCTTTGTCTTTCGTCATCCCAACTCAGGGAAAAAATATTACTTAGAACAATGTGGCTAATCTTCTCATTTTTATATACTCTAGTCTTTTTCACGTATGATTCTCGAAATAGCTTGGTTTGGTTTTATCTTACTGATAAATGTCTTGAAAAAAAGTTGACGTTGGTTTCGGTTGGTGAAGACATCAAATCGTGAATTTAATTGTTGTTTGTTTTGTTGCAGAGGTGGAGCCCATCGCAACGTACACGGATTTTGGAGAGCGGGAGTTTTTGGTTGCTGACGAGAGAGGATACGAGTTCCTGCTGCATAAAATGGCCGAAGATTTCCTTCTCACCAAGGATGGCACGATTTTCGACGACCGACTTAAGCTCAACAAGGTTGAATTCTTGTCATCTTAGCCTGTTTGTTTTTGTCGACCCTAACTATAGATAATCGGATGTTTATGGAGGTCTCAACCGTCGACATGAAATCGGACAAATCGTTGCCTTAAATAATAAATAGATAGGACGCATGGTGGCTTTGTTGTAGACGTCTGTTCGTGGTTTGCTTCTCTGTGCTGGGTTCAATCTTTTGGGGAGGGAGGGGCAGGATAACGACGTTTTTTGAATGGTCGAGGTGAGAAGTATGTTTGGCCTCTTGTAGTTGGTCGGCTGTTGTTGACATTGCATCGGGCTGCAAAGGGTCGGCTTCCCCTGGATTTCGGTGAGGCAGCAAATGTTGTCTTTTACCATTTTCGTGTCATGGCCTCCTAATCCGGTCGCTAGATTTCTGGAGCCCTTACTGGAAATGGCTCCTTTTTATATATTTTCAAATCTTTGAGCTAGGGGCGGTGTGGTTAACGCCAGCCTTTCTGGTTTGTAGTGCCCGGGTCTAGGGCCATTGTTTCACTGACTCACTTTTGTAGGCTACTGTTGACGACAATAAGTTACCTTTGCGTACACACTTTGTTAGAATTGTATTTCTAAAATTTAACCAAAAAATAATAAAAGTATCAAAATTTTTAGCTCAATTGGTTTATCGAAGAACAAAACTTGAAAAAATAAGAAGGGAAGATAATTAGGGGTGTACGCTGGAATGTTTTAAAAATTATTATACTATTATTTTAATCAATGTTAATCTTTTCATCTATAAATATCAAAGATGTAACTCTAGATGCTTGATGTTAATGAAACGATGGAAAACCTCCAAGAAGGTCTAAACTCTGAAATACATGAGCCTGAATTACCTCGTGTATGGGTCTTCTTTTTTGGCTCTTTTCTTATTTAGTAGATAATTTTTATTTTTGGCTCTTTTTTCTTGGGCCGTTTCCCGCAGGTTGTTCGGTCAGTGAAGTATTCGGTAAACGGCGTTATCGTGGAGACTGAGGATGGTTGCATTTATAACGCCAAGTACCTCATCTTGTCCGTCAGCGTGGGAGTTCTCAAGAGCAATCGCATCGCATTTACGCCACCGTTGCCCGTACGTCCACGAATCTGCCACTTTCTCGCACTTTCCATGCTTTTGTAATTACTGGCTTGCTTATGAATATGTAGGATCGCTAATTTAACACTCAAAAAATAAATGTCAGAAATGTAAAACAGCGGCGATATCAGAGCTCGATGTGATCGTCTACACGAAGATCTTCCTCAAGTTCCCCTGCAGGTTTTGGCCTTGCGGACCCGGAACAGAGTTTTTTCTGTACGCACATGAAAAACGAGGATATTATACGTTCTGGCAGGTTCGTTGAATTGCTCCTCTTACCTTTATCTTGCAATCTACTCTTTTTAGCTTCTTATTGCTTGGTTGGATGGGCGTAGCCATCAAAGCATGTGATTCTTCACAAGTTGCTACCTTTTTCACTTTACTCCTTTCCACTCAGTTAGTCTTCAAAAGTTGTCTAATTGTTTTTACTAAAAATAGGACCCTGGCAGCTTCCTTTAGGCCGAAACACATACTCACCTTAAAACTTCGGAATAATTTAGTATTGTTTGCACTTGACCTATGTTTACAAAAAACCGATCAAAACGGTGCGCTCTACCAACCCTCAGTTAAAGAAAGGTATCCATAAGAAAAGCTGAAAATGTGCCAGGTCGATCCTCGTGTGCGAGGATCTCAATTCGCGTCTGATGCAGTTGTCGTCAATTATAGGTGGCTACAACTTTGAGAAAAAAATGGATGACTACAACGTGCAGTACATTTCCTGGCAAGGCCAGAAGTGTCCGTGGCAAGTGTGAAAACAATAGTCCCCATATAAAGTATAATAATTTATTCATCTTTGTCATTTCCTACAATCGTTGCTGTGTATATCAACCAGAATTGGTGGCCCATAATAAAAACCCAACACCACCTTTTCGTCCTAATCTTTTATTTTAATTTCCTCCACGTGCATGTGGCCGGAAACTTTTAAGTATCTATCGGTAGGAGTCGTAACTTGTTCATGTGGGCATAAAAAAAATTGCAACTTGTCTTTAATATGTGAATCTTGTCTACTCTTAATTAGCGGACTAAATGACAAAGGCATTATTTTAAATATCAAACAAACTTAGAAGAGAAGTGGTTTTGTTCTTTCTTCTCATGGATATATAATATGTGTTCAGCACATGGAGAACGCCTACCCGGAGTCCAACATTCTGGTGGTAACGCTGACCAACGGGGAGTCCAAGCGGGTAGAGGCTCAGAGTGACAAGGCCACGTTAATTGAGGCCATGGGCTGTCTTAGGGACATGTTCGGTCCCCA
Organism: Piper betle; assembly: GCA_033002965.1. Lineage (NCBI taxonomy): Eukaryota > Viridiplantae > Streptophyta > Magnoliopsida > Piperales > Piperaceae > Piper > Piper betle. Next base: position 11,954 of record JAURVB010013391.1, on the reverse strand, counting down.
CATCCCAGAAGCATCAGAGATTCTCGTTCCCAAGTGGTGGAACAACCGGTTCCAGCGCGGCAGCTATAGTAACTACCCCATCTTAGCCACCCAACACCACTTCACCGACGTCAAGGTACTCAGGTCCTCTCGTCTTCAAATTCTTTATGTAAGGAAGCCTACATATACATACTTTGATTATAACCTGTTTTCGTCGAAAAGGTTTTTGGGTTTTCTGCTTAACACTGGCTTTAGATGCGCTTTCGTGGTCGAAAGTTTGTGAGAGTCATTTGATAGAGGTTAGTGTCCACTAAAATGTAGCAGTGTAGTTGGAGCTCTCGCAGCTAGGACAGGACTACACGGTCCACACCCTACTTGAGGGCTTAGCCATCGATATTTACTTCTGCAGTAGTTGTCCATAAGAAGTCGTAATTATTGGGAGGGAAAACTGATACGATTGTGTATGGTTTTTGAACAAGATGATGAGAATTTGAAGAAGAAAAATAGAGGTGAAGAGCGAGGATGGAGGATTAGTGAGAAATGATAAGAAATTAGAAGTAGAGATTAGAAGAGGAGGACGGAGCAGGGAGAACAAGATGATTCGATCGAAGGATTAGAGGAAGAGGAGAAGAACAAAGCGAGAGATGGGAGAAGTTGATAATTTTCATTCATACCCCAATTTGTACACCCCTCTTAGCCTATATAGCCTTGGTTACAATGAAATTTAAAATCAACTTATTCAAATTGAAAAATACATATTTTGTTGTTTTGAATTTGAACTAGAAAAACTAGCTAACTTTGCAAATTTGAAAAACTTAACCCACTATAAACTACCATATTACCATGATTGTATCAGAAACTGACTTCAACCTGTGTACGTGAGGCTTCCACCTAAATCAAGCCTTTTTCACGGTCGCCTATTTGTTGAGCTTGCTTTGCGCTGTCTCGACTCTGGAGAGAACTTTTTTAAATTTTTTTACTTTGAAAAATCTCTGGAGGCTGTGCAGTTGAGAGGTCAATCGCTTCGTGAGTTGACATTCTATTGGTGAATACTGATATCTCAAAAATCACTCCTGACAAGAAATAAGCTCATAATATGAAGTTATGAACTAATATGTGGAAGCCATGTCTGTAATTTTTGTCATTGAAAAAAACTCTTCCCATAGATAAATGTTAAACGTGATTGAGATTTCTTTGGGTCATCTTACATAAATATATATTGGCCTACAAAGGATATTACTTGTGATGATGGACTCCGACAACTTGTCCTCTTAATATATAGTATATATGAAGGGACTAGGAAAGCTGTAAGAGATCGGAAAGAGAGTGGGTCAAGGCATGTAGGAACTTTATTTTTTCCGAGCTACTGCCGACATGAATGAACTTTAAGCTGTTGCTTCTCTCGGGACAATTTCGTCGAATTCAGCCCTCAGAAATTAGTAGTGTTGTTGATAGGAGATTTATATGTTGATCCAATGTATTCGATCCAGTTAGCTGAACTTGCCTCTTGTGTACATGAAACGTTGTTGTTTTTGTGGTTTCGTACTTTTCGGAAAACAGTGGAATAACTAATTTTGGTGAATGGTGCAGGCTCCCGTCGGACCCATTTTTTTCACAGGAGAATACACGAATGAACGGTTCAATGGTTATGTCCATGGTGGCTACCTTTCTGGTTAGATATATATTTCTCTCGTTAAGCTTCCATCGGGCTTATGATATATGCATTTTGTTGCCTTCTTAATTTGGTAAATTCCTTGGGTCTTCGGGAGGGCATTTACTGCTATCCCATTGACCTGGTGTTCAATCTGGGAGTTTAGACTAGCATTCATCATGATAAGCATCTATCATCTATGCAACCAGCTGTGAAAAGAATCATCTTATCTGTAAACCGGAATTGATGTTAGAAATGAATAGACTACAATATTTTACTCTATGTTAAAAGTACAAGCATAAATACTATGCTTTAACATTTAGGGACCATACTTTAGGGGACTTGTGATAAAAGATGCCCGCCTGTATTGCCGTATATATATCTTCGTTGGTTTAGAAATTGTCTTTTTGTGTTGAATTACTGAAATTGTCAAACAGGTTTGGAAACAAGCGAAGCATTGTTGGAAGCAATGAAGGAAGAAAAGGATTCATCGGAGGAAGATGTGCCAGATTTGAAGCGGTCATTCTTCCTGGAGCCACTGCTAGCTTCATTTAGCTTCACTCAACAAGAAGACGCTGTCTCAGGGCTCCAGAAATGGGACATTGCAAGGCGAGTGTTCACTAGCGGAAAGCTAGTGGTGCAAGAAGGCATCAAATGACTCGCTGCTTGGTGCCATATTCACGCATGGATGGTCGACTACTACACCAGCTTTTCCTCGGAACGAGGTCGCCGAACTCGGCTCCCAGCTACTACACTGAACAATGCGAATGTGATGAGCATGGGAGAAGTGGCCGGGCGTCTTGATGCAGGGGATGATGGAAAGAAGGTGAGTGATCCTCGCAAAAGATGCGGGAATTGTCTACACCTGTCTGGATAAAATGTCAGGTGAAGAAAGGAAAATAAGATGGAAGGGATTTCTTCATTGAAGGATGACAAGCAATCAGTTCGATTGCAACGCCCTGTTGAAAACGCATTTGTAACTGCATGTACCACAATAAAAAAGCTTAGGTTTGATTTTTGTTTAACACAGACATTTAGTTTAGTTATTCATTGCAGTTCTGCATAACCTATGTGATTGTGGTCTAGAGAAAGGGACCTTCGTATGGCTTAAAACTAAACTCTTAGACCCTGGAAAGGCCATAGATCGGAGTCATGTTTGCATATTCTGTAGTTAAAATATCGTGGAATCATAGATGGCCTAATTGGCTTACATGATTTTCAGCCTTCTTAACCAACAAATGTAAGGTATAGATGGCCCGGCGGGAGCCAACAACCCATCTTCCTACCGACCTCAGAATCATTCAGTGTATTTGCCTTATCAAATCAGTCAATAATTAAAAAAAATCATTTATAATCATGCACATAAAATAATTATTTACTGAGAATATGACGCATAAAAACTATGAATTTTTTTCTTGGTATGTTCCATCATTTATTTATTTTTTTAAAAATTTACTAGTACTAGTACCAGCACTAGCATATTCTAGTATGGAATGCGTCGCATAGAAGGGGAAAATGGGTGGTTGGGTTCTTTTGAACCAGGTGACGGTACCCCTTCCAACTACTTCCTCCTCCCGCCTCTTCAACCGTTTTCCCTCTCCCCTCTTGTCCCATGGCAGCTGCTCACTGTGCACCGCCTTTAGCTACAAATACGAGAAGAAGCGTTTCGGGAGGCTTCTTGTTTCTTGCAGAGGATCCGATGGTGGTGAAGGTGGTTTTGGAAGCACTTCATCTCCTTACGATGTTCTCGGCCTAGACCCTTCCTGTTCCCTCGCGGACGTCAAGACGGCTTTCCGCTCTAAGGTTGGTAATTTTGTGAACTGGGTACTAATTCACTGATATCGGTTTCGGTGCAATTTTGTTTAAGATGGCGTTTGTGCCTTTTGATTAGGGTGAGGTGTTGATATATGCTTGAACATTGAGAAATTAGATTGAATGCAGGGTCAGTTGTTTGAGAATTGAAATTTTGTTCTCGTTGCTTGAAGATTGTGAAGTTTTGTTTCAGAATTGTTAAGCAAGCTTGAACATAGTGTGACAGGTTGGCTTATGGTTCTTTTTGGGCTATAACAAGATGAAGCTGTTCTTTGATCTTCTCAGGTCAAGGAGTTCCATCCTGATGTATACAAAGATGCTGGAAAGTCGGATGCTAAGATCCGTCGTGTCATACAGGCCTACGAGGTACTTTCTTAACTTGGAATTCCTGCTGGTGGTTTATCTACTTCATTATTAGGACAAGTGGGTAAGGACAATACGATTTAACTTTTTTTAAAAAAATAACAGAGGTAAATGCAGACCGTATATTGGAGATTTGCCTTAATTTGGAAAGTTCTAACCTTCATAAAGTCTTTTTACCTTGAAATTGTACCTCAAGTATGCAAGGCTTGAATCTCCAAGCTATTAAAGCTCTGGATATTCTCTTGTGCATCCAATTTCAGATAGTGGGGAAAAGTGACAACCCGAATGCTTCAGCAATCAATGAGAGGAAGATAATGGAAAGTAGGAAAGAAAAGTGAGATTGTAACTAAGTCATCGACTATGATACGTGATCAAACAAAACAAAACTATCTGCCTAATCTTGGAGAAAAAGCATTTCATACCTTATGGAACTTTCATCCCTCTGATTTCTTAGATGAATTGATGGCCTGGCTACTTTGTTCTTATGTTTTGTACTAATAGCTGATCATTACTTTCCTTGTTTGCATAATTTTATTGCAGCTATTAATGCAGATCCATGCGTCTGATTCTACTGAAAGGTAAACTTATATTTATCGCAGCTGTTAATGTTGAAAAAAAACTTGTATTTCTTGCTTATATACATATGCATTACGCATCAGTAGTCAGTCTTGTGGATCCTATGTTTTAATAATATTCTGTTGTTGCTTAAAAGTCTACAAAAATGGCTTTTCATTTATCTATTGCCAAGTGTTACTTCCATCGAGGAAGCACAGGAAGACTATTCAATTCTCGTGTAAAAATTTCTGCTCCTAAATAGTGAATGCAATAGTCAGAAAATCCTACAGATGGAATTTTTACCACAATACTTCTCCTATGAGCCATTTTTTCATGGGCATGTCAAATTTAGCTGATTTAGTGAGGTCAATTTGTTAAAATGCTGGTGTATATTTGCAGAGAATGCATTGATCCGTTTGAAGTACCTGAATGTGCAGCAAATGATTTGTTCATCAATGAAGCTTACTGTATTGGCAAAGGTATTTAAATGTTATGTTGATAAATGGATAGATTTTATAATTTCTAGTGCATATTTATGAGGAATTGGGGGAATTTATTGGATTGCTTCTTCATGTATTGGTTCCCCTTCTTAATTAACAAAGACTTTGTTAGATAACATCATCTGCTTTTTTTTACGTTCAGGATGCCCTTGTTCATGTGTAGAAAGAGCTCCTTATGCCTTCTCCTTCAACATTATATATGGCACAGCTCGTGCCATATCTCAATGTAAGATACTTCCTATTGTCTAGTGACCTTATAATACTTGTAACTAGTACTTAGGTTCATGCAAATATTTGCACTGTTTAATGATATCTTCTATCTTGATCCATGTACAAAAATAATGCAACCAAGTACTCTGGTTTCCTTTTCATTTTTGGAAAAAAACTCTTGAAAAAAAATTACTTGTTGAAAAAATGGCACAGCACAGCATGTTACTGAATGGCCTTCTTATTTTCTCTTCTAATGTACTTCATTTACTTTGGGTTATTTCTCAGTGTTTGAGGCGCCAATGTGTGTTGGACATTGTTTTATTTACAGAGCATGGTGAGAATTACCAAGTTCTTGTTTTATTTACAGCTCATGGGGAAGATTACCGAGTTCAACTTGCAGTTAGTGAATGCCCAAGAAAATGCATTCATTATGTTACGCCTTCGCAGAGAATGATTGTGGAGGAGTTGCTCCAAAGGCAAGTGAAGAACCATGCACACTTAATGCTTCAATATTTGTCATGGTCAGGTCACTAATTTAAATGCAAAAACAATCAATTCCGTAATAATTCATGTCTCTGACCCAGCCTGATTTGGAGAAGGTGTTGGTCATTTTACTGATGAACGTTAATTATATTGTATTTAAGTTGTTAACTAACAGTTTGCTTCTTTTGCAGCTTTTTCAACTGTCCATTGAGCTCTGCTGAGCTAGCTGCACTTGATTCCCTCCTTGTGAAAGCAAACTACGAAAACAATAGGTATCAGCAACCAAAGAAGAAACAAACTGGTGTCAACTAGGACTATCGGTGCTTTAAATGTTTTTTAAATAACTTCTGATGCATATTTTACATAAAAATTTCTTTCAATGAGTCTGGTAAGATTTATACCCTTGAGCAGCTTCGAAAGTTCAGTAAAGTTTGAAATAAGTTTTTAAATGAGACTCGGATTCTTATACAGCATCAAGGCTCAAGAAATAAAAAGGAATTTTCTGTGTCTGTTTGATGACGAACTCATATTTCAGGTGAACTTTTTCAGTCTGCCATTGTTGTTGTACATAGAAAAAGGCACAATGCCTACAACTTGGTAACACTGTGTGCAAGATCTTTCACACGGAGACAGCTACTCTGAGAGACTCCAATCTATTGTCATCAACTTCAAACTTGATCACCTTTTTGTCTCGACCAATCAAAACGTACTCTGCAAACCTCCAAATCTTGAGAAGATTCGTAGAACTGCTCCACCTTAATCTCTCTTTAGCTGCTCTCGGTTCGGCATCGAAGTGCTACACAATAAAACCCAGATTATTATTGAGCTTTGCAAAGACTAGAACACAATCTGCAAATGAGCGGTGTGGATAGCTTATTACGGAAGGAAAAGGCTTTCTTGGCATCTATTCGGACGACCTTGGGAGCGCAGTGCATATTGCATAATTTTGAGTGGGCGGCCAACGGCTTGGGCACAGAGCTTAGCTAAAGCATCGAATATGACAGCCCTGTCTAAACACAGTTTTTTCAACCATTCAAATCGAGACACTGTTGAGATAAATGACGCGTGAAATTCATTGAAGGGCTCGTATGGGACTTCTTTTTGGGTGGCTTCCTAAAAACTTTACCAATAAGAAGACTCCGAGGCAGATAGTGCATGAATCCTCAATTTCATATTTTCTCTGCGTAAGAAACAAAAATCTCCAGGGGTGAGCATTCGGTCACCAAACCAAATTACCGAAACAATGTTCGGTGTTATAGCATTGCACAGAATACCGAACCAAAATTTAGACTTAACCAATCCTAACTGAACTAAAAAATCCAGTTCAATATGTTTGGTAACCGGAAAACCGAAATTATCAAATCAGAATTAAAACAGCAAATTTACGATCCCGTTTTTGACTCATCCAATGTCACGTCGAGGACACCAAAATGGAAATTGGCAAATACTCAAATGGTCATTCAATAATTATAGGTAAAACAAAATTAGCAATCTTGCAAATTATAGCTGCCATTGACATTTATCAACCTATGTAAGAAGAAGATAGGATTTAAAAATTGTTACGTGTCCAGGATACCAATTGCTCGTGCAATATTTATGGGTAAAATGTGTTGATATTAATCAAACAAAATCCTCATTTCAACAAGTAAGGATGAACATTACCAAATAAAATAAAGAGATCAGACAAGATAATTTTACGTGGAAAGCCTTAAATTTTGAATTAAAACTACAGGGCAAACGACCAAATCAAATCCACTACATCACAACTTTAATACAGGAAAGATCCATAAGAGAATAAACTCTCTAATACCAATTTACTTTACTTTCTACAAAATTAGTATAAAGTCGTAGAAGATAATAAAGGAAGAATATTACAAATTAAGAACTTGGAAAAGTTACCGTTGACGATTGTAAGACAATTTCAACAAAACATTTACCGTTCTTTAATCCACACAATTTTTTTCTCCTTTTGCAGCAGCAGTTTTTCTCCAAAACCCAAAAATCAAAAAACCAAAAAACCAAAGAAGAAAAACGTCGTACGTTGCTTTCATTCCTTTCAACTAACCAAATCTGGAAAATCTTGGTTTTTATCCAAAATAGGGTTGTAAGTTTATATATTTACGGAGGAGGGACAACCCAACAAACCTCCCCTTCCCGACTCCATAAAATACCTCTAGCTAGCATGGGAAGCTCCATCCATACCTGTTCCACTCCTGCAGTAAACATATTTCTCCTTTGACACAACTTTAGTCATCATGTCTGAAACATTCCTTTCAGTATGAATTTTTGTTAGCTCAAGAGATTTACTTTTATCAACACATATCTTATCCAGTGATATCTCACATCAATGTGCTTGCTTCTTAAATGAAAACTTAAATTTTTACTCAGGTGAATTGCACTCTGGCTATCATAGTGTATAATATATCTCTCCCGTTAAATGCCAATTTCATTCAAAAAACTCTTAGTCCATAGATAATGCCACACTTTTGTAACTTAGAGTACCAAGACACAACCCCATTAACAAAATTAACAATAAACCCAGATGTTGACCTTCTTGTTTCCAAGTCACCTGCCATGTCTGCATCGGTGTAGCCAACCAATAAAGATTTATTACTTCTAAAACACAAACACATTTTGGACGTACCTCTCAAGTACCTTATATTCTTTTAACTGCTTGTCAATGTTCTTTGCTCGGATTTGCTAAATGTCTGTTAACTATTCCAACTGCATATGCTATATCAAGCCTTGTACAAACCATAGCATACATCAAACGACCAACTGGAGAAGCATAAGGAACCTTTCTCATTTCCTTCATTTCTATTTCACTTAAGTCACTTTTCTTCAACTTGAAGTGACCCCTAAGTAGAACTCAACTGGCTTTGCATCTTTCATGTTGAACTTTTCAAGTACCTTTTTATGTACTTTTGCTGTGACACCCAAAGCTTTCAAGCTCCCCTGTTACGCCGAATGGACATTCCCAAGATTTGCTTTGCTGGTCCCAAATCCTTCATTGCAAAGGATTTGTTCAAGTTTTTTAAACTTGCAATCTTGGCTCCATCATGTCCTACAATCAACATGTCATCCACATAAAGCAACAGAATAACAAAATCACCATCATCAAACCTTTTGATAAACACACAGTGATCAAAAATAGACTTCTTATACCTATTCTTTTCCATAACATAATCAAACTTTTTATACCACTGACTGGGAGCTTGCTTCAAACCATACAAATTCTTTTTCAGTCTGCATACCATCTGTTCCTTTCCTCTGACTTTAAAACCCTCTGGTTGCTCCATGTATATAGTCTCCTCAAGATCACCATGAAGAAAGGCCATCCTCGCATCTAACTATTCAACTTTTAAATCCAAACTTGCAGCCAAAGCTAGAACAATTCTAATAGAAGACATTTTAACAATAGGAGAAAAAATTTCATCGAAATCAATACCTTTTTCTGTCCGAAGCCCTTCACCACCAGCCTTGCCTTGTACCTTGGTTGTGTGTTATTTTCTTCATATTTGACCCTGTAGACTCATTTATTCCTCAATACTCTCTTCCCTTGAGGAAGATCCACCAACTTATAGGCGTGATTATCATGCAAAGATTTCATCTCATCTTGCATTACCTTCAACGACTTTTCCTTTTCTACATGAGCTTTGACTTCACTGAAATTTTCTTGTTCTCCACATTCAGTAATTGTCACATATTCTGATAATAGATATCTTGTTAATAGAACTAGTTCACGATATCTCCTCACATTAGATGGCTGCCCTTGATCAGAATCTCCATGTTCCTGTCCAACATCATTAACAAACTCATTAGAAATATCATCAGACACCACATCCTCACCCTCATCATCACTCGGTGGGGAAATAATTGTGCCATCCCGAGCCGCCTCTTCACTTCTAGTTGAGGTTGAAAGATCTTTTATCTTTTCCAAGCTTTCCTGAGATTTAGTTTGAGGAACTTCTTCCTTGCCAAAGTCCTCAACTGTTTAATCCTCCTTGCAAACTACATCTTTGCTTCGAATCAGTTTTCTATTCTTAGGATCCCAAAGTTTGTATCTAAACTTATCATCACCATATCTGAGAAAATACATTCCATAGCTATAGAGTCAAGCTTGGCCCTTTACTCCTTGGGCACATGTGCAAAGGTTTTACAACCAAAGACTCTCAAATGAGAATAACTGACCTTTTTGTCACTCCAAACCCTTTCTGGTATGTCACTGTCCAGAGCATGTGTGGGAGATCTGTTGATTAAATAACAAGTTATGCTCATGGCTTCACCCAAGAGCTTTTAGGCAACTTAGCTGAAGACAACATACTCCTAACCCTCTCAGAGATGGTCCTATTCATTCTTTCAGCCAATCCATTATGTTGAAGAGTATAAGGAACCGTCTTCTCATGCCTAATCCCATGTTTGCTACAATATTCATCAAACTCAACAGAACAATATTCACCACCATTATCACTTCTAAGACATTTTAAGAGCTTACCAGTTTCTCTTTCAACCAATACATGAAAATTCTTAAAGATGCCAAAAACATCACTTTTATTTTTCATGTCATAAGCCCACATCTTCCTCGAAGTATTATCAATAAAAGTGACAAAATAAATAGAACCGCTTAGAGATTTTACTTTCATAGGTCCACACACATCAGAGTGTACTAACTCAAGAACTTCTGACTTCTTTGTACTTGTGCTTGCAAAAGATGTCCTACGTTGTTTCCTGACCAAACAATGGTCACAAGGACTAATTGTGATATCCTTGACCTTGGGAAAGAGATTTAATTTCTTCAAAGTCTCTAATCCCTTCTCACTCATGTGCCCAATCGATGGTTCCACAAATCAGCAGTGGAATCAAATAAAGAGATATTAACCTCTCCTCGAACTAGACTCATCTCACTCTTGTACAAACTGCAATACTTCTTCCCTTTAACAACAACAAGAGCACATTTCACAAGTTTCTACACACCTTGTGCAAATTGTAAACCAAATCCTTCATCATCAAGCACTCCGGTTGACAACAAACTCTTTTTCAAATCTAGAATATGTCTAACATTTTTAAGCACCAATCTGTAACCCGTGTTTGTTACTTTATGTACATCTCCAAGTCCCATAATTTTGGAAGTATCACTATTTCCCATCTTCACTATATCCAAATCTGAAGATTTATAAGTAGCAAAGAAATTTCTGCTTGAGTTGTATGAAATGATGCTCCCAAGTCAACTACCCAACTAGCATCACAATCAACCGTCAAAAAATCATTCCCACAATCTGAAAAAATCACCATGTCATCATGCACAACATTAGTGTTCGTTTCTCCTTGATCCTTATTGTCCTTATTTTTCAAATCTTTCTTGAGCTTCCAACAATCCTTTTTCATATGACTTGTCTTGTCACAATAATAACACTTCAAGTGCTTCCTGCATTTAGACTTTCCTCGACTCTTGTCCCTTCGTCTGTGTCTCTATTTCTCAACCTACCTCTTGCCTCTTCGATACTAATGCATGAGACCCTGAAGTTAGTAGAGATTTTCTTCTCACCTCCTCATTCAGTAAACTGTTTGTTACCATGTTCATTATGAGTTTTTCATCCGGAGCAGCATTGCTCAAAGATATCACCAATGTTTCCCAACTCTCTGGCAAAGTGTTGAGGAATAGGATAGCTTGACATTCCCTATATAGAGTCATCTTCATCTTGGCAAGTTGATTAATAATATTCTTCATTTCATTGAGATGTTCACTTATGTCAGTTCCATCCTTATCCCTCAAATTCACCAATTTCTTTATCAAAAGGTCTTGTTGCCAGCAGTATTCTCTCATAAACTTCTTGAAGTTTATCCCATATTGCTTTTGAAGACGTCAATTTAGAAACATGATGATACACAACTTTATCTACCGATTGTCTCAAATAGGCCATAGCCTTCCTATCCAACTTATTCGGTCTTTTTCAGTCACCTCTGCCGGTTTCTGACAGGTGATAGGTTCATATAAATCCTTGAAATATAAATGATCAATTATTTTCCTTTCCAATAATACCAGTTACTAGGCCCCTTAAGAGATATCATCTTAACATAGTTATCATCAGCCATCTTATTGAAATATAAATTATAGTCACACCAACTAGGCTCTTAGAAATTTCGTCGAACACCTGGTGGGCATCAAATGACAATAACCAAAACTTGCAAACCTAGCTCTGATACCACTTGTTGGGATTAATCAAACAAAATCCTCATCTCAACAAGTAAGGATGAACATAACCAAATAAAATAGAGAGATCAGAGAAGACAATTTTACGTGGAAAACCTTAAATTTGGAGAAAAACCATAAGGCAAATGACTAAATCAAATCCACTATATCACAACTTTGATACAGAAAAGATCCACAGGAAAACAAACTC